>OVAP01001528.1:0-23398 GCA_900406295.1 Aurinia saxatilis | reverse complement strand
GACGAGCGGAGACGCAAGAGGCTTCTTGTGAACGGATTGGAGAAGAAGAAGAGGGCCATGGTCAAAGAGAAGAGATGCGAGAGAACTTTTCTGAAAGAGTTGGCTCGCGCGGGCCATGATGAGCGTTAGGATGCGACGTCCAATGAAGCTCGCAGTCTCCACGGTTATGTGAAGGAGGCGGGCTACAATCCCGTGGGCTCCGGCTTGATGAATGGGACCCACGCGGGCTATGATGGTTGTGGGAGAAGCATGCCTGATTTTCGCACGGGCTACGCCTCAATGGACGGGACCCACGTGGGCTAAGTCCTGGTTGGTTCCTATGAAGACGGGGGCTCCGACATAGGTTGCTTGGACAAGTTGAAGCTTCACTCGGCGGGTTACGAACCATGCGGGCCATGATCTCTGGCGGGTGAAGAGATGCGGTCTTCGTACGCGGGCTGAAGGTTATGTGGCTCCTGGCCAAGAGAAGAAGGTCTATATACTTGTCAAGTCGTTGTATGGCTTTAAGCAAGCTCCGAAGCAATGGCATGAAAAGTTTGACAGTGTCATGATAACGAATGGCTTCCGGATCAATGATTCAGATAAATGCACATACATCAAAACCACTCCTCATGGATATGTTTTGTTATGTTTATATGTCGATGACATGCTCATCATGGGAAGCAACACAAATATCATTCAACAAACTAAAGATATGCTTAGTGGGCAGTTTGACATGAAAGATATGAGGTTAGCAGATGTCATTCTTGGGATTAAAATTACAAGGCATTCTGGTGGAATAATCTTGTCTCAAGGACACTACGCGGAGAAGATCCTCGAGCGGTTTAAGAACTACTCTAACGGGACTGCCAAGACTCCGGTAGATCCCCAGCTACCTTTGAGAAAAAACTCAGGTGCAGCCGTATCACAAGTAGAGTATGCAAGGGTGATTGNTGTCTCAAGTAGAGTATGCAAGGGTGATTGGAAGTCTCATGTACTTGACCAATTGCACGAGACCCGATTTAGCACATTCTGTGAATGTCTTAAGTCGCTACACGAGTAATCATGGTCATACTCATTGGAAAGCCATAACTAGAGTACTAAGATTTATGGTCTGCACTATGGTAAAGATCTCGCCGTGTTGGAAGGATATAGTGATGCCAATTGGATTTCAGATTCTCGAAACTCCAAATCTACAAGTGGCTATGTTCTTACTCTTGCTGGTGCAGCAGTATCATGGAAGTCTTCCAAACAAACCCCCCTGGCCCGATCCACATGGAGTCTGAGTTCATCGCTTTAGACAAAGCAGGGGAAGAGACAGAATGGCTTCGGAACTTTCTGGAAGACATTCCGATGTGGGAAAAACCAGTGCCCGCTTTACGCGTGCATTGTGATAGTCAATCTGCTATCTCTCGGGCATTGAATAATCTATACAATGAAAAGTCACGCCATATTAGATTACGCCATAAAAATATACGGAAACTGATCTCCACAGGTGTAATCACGGTTGATTACATTAAATCGGCAGACAACTTAGCGGATCCATTTACCAAGAGTTTGCCGTGAGATCAGGTTTTACGATCATCAAACGGTATGTGTTTGAAGCCTTTCAACAAAGATGATGCTCTGATGGAAACCCAACTTATGTGACTGGAGATCCTAAGATGTGAGTTAAAAGGAAAAACCAAATCAAGTTGATTTAAATTGTTGTAAATGATGAGGATAAGCAGTAGCTTTTAGTGATTGTATGATTTTGTCAATAATGGAATAAACCATGTTGTTTCATAACTGAAGATTATTTGCAAATCACCTAGTGAGTGTGAAATGGGGCCGTTTCTAGGAGAGTTAACATTAGGCTATACTCTCCAACTTCACTAGCTCACGAATACCAGACATGTTCACGACCACAATGAACACAATAGAGAACATAATTCTATGAGAAAATGTCGTTGTCCGATGTTTGTTGTCTTGGTTTACATCAAAGTTCGGGTGGTTCAAGACATCAAGTTCACCACCTAAGTGAGTAGACCCGACAGATATAAAAAATGGTTGATTCAAAGCTGAAAAATGCTAGCATCCAGGTACAACTTCGTTTTCGCATACTCTCGAAAGTCTGTCTACTCTACTTATGTTTTTATCTAGTCAAGTCCAGTTTTTCCTGTTTTCAAGTCTATAAAGTAGGTCTCTATGTTTAGAGTCATTTATATTCATGAGGGGGATTGTTGGAGATTATTTTATTAAAGTGTTAATTGGACTTTAATAAAATATTGGTGTGATAAGAAATGGGTCTTAACCCATAAGTAAATGAAAATGATTCATTAAACTTATAAGCTTAAGTGGGAAAATGTCCCACATCTAAAGTTTGGAAAAATTCCAAGTAGTTTATATAGTGACTAATAGTTGTATTAGTCAAGTGAAGTAAGAAAATAGAGGATGAAGAACTACACACGCACGCACGCACGCGCGCGCGTGCTCGTGGCTCGTGGCACGTTGCTTGTTGCTTTCAATTGGGCTCTTAGGGCTCTTGGGCCTCGTAGGCTATATATGTCTGAATGGATTTATTATTTTTACCAATAGATAATGCCACAATTCGTTTTATACTAATGTACACTAATGGTGGTGTGTTAAAGTCTGCACTAATGATGGCTAAAGACAAAAACGTTTTGGACTTTTGAGCTTATCAAAACTCTTACCTCTTGAGATTACTTTCTACTCATTATAAATAGATGCACTATATGCCTTAAGGAGATAGATCAAAAGTTCTCTTTCACACAGTAAACAAAACTCTCTCAAGCTGTCTTAGCTCTGAAGGTACTTCTTTATGTATTTCGAGAGTATAGTAGATTACTATGTTCGTTAGAACCATGATCTAGTGGTGCGATATGGTTTCCTATGGTTGTATTCTGAGACTCATGAATCTATAAAAACCTGTCACACTACGGGAGATTCTTTGAGTTAAGGAAAAAGATCATATCTCGGCTCCATTGTTAGATCTTATCTATTTCCTTAACATTGTGTACTTGCTTGGTTAAATTGTTCATTCATAGTATTTTACAAATATTGGTCTTACATAAGTGCTGTTTTTTGGGCGAGAGGATGTACCACCTTTTCTCCACCAAATTCATCTAGGAAGATAGACTGCATCATGTCAATCGAAAACCTAAGTCACGTGAATTTTAAGGTGACAAAGTGACAAACTCCACATCTAGGCTTAGACAATGGAGTTAGAATTGATGACTTCATCAACTCATGAGCATGCTCCTATATTCCATACCTAAGATTCCCACCAATGTTAGGTAGCCTCAAAATAATGTTCATTGGTGAAAAAGAAAATCAGCTTTGGTTTGCCCTTTCAAGATGACTTTGAAATTCACAGAAGAAGCACCAATAATTGAACCTAACTGTCAAAGAAAACGAAGTTGAAATTCAATACATAAAATCAAATGGAAGAGTAGTGTAGCATAAAGAATTTACATTCTCTCTTGTGCCCTTTCTGTATTAGGTTTGCAACAAGAGGTCGTGTCCAGGAAATACATTGTAAAACTACATTTGCAAAAAAATTGAAACAGGGGAAAAGTGAATTAGATTGAAAAACAAAAATTTGGAACATTAAAGCTAAAATTGAAAAGAAAAAAAACTTGTTTCCACAATTGATAAAGCCACAAGGAGACAATATTGGGTTGTCGCAATAAAAATATTGAACAAATTGGTGGTAACACCTGAATAAGATAGAAACTGAATCAGAGTTGCTTGGAGGATGAAGAAGAGACCTTATGTGTATTCGGTTGTTGCATGCCTTGCTTTAAGGAAGCAGTGCAGTCGTAGGAGTTTAAAATTTGTTCGAAACCGGAAATCCTTGCATTTAAATTTATGTCCCAAGTCCCAGTATGAGATTGAAAGTGTGTAGAGCTGAAAAGGAAAAAATAAAGCCTAAGATGATATATAATGTCAACCCTAAGAAATAAGGAAAGAGGGTGATACCAATATCGAGTAGATTTGCAACGAGAAATCTTCTTGGTGGAGTACTTCCCACAGACAGTGCATTCGGGCGGCTCTAAGATCATGAAATCTCAGTGGTCAACCTCCAACCACTTGGGCACCGCTCATTTGGCAAAGTAGAGGATACCGATGGAGAGGAAGAACAATGTCAAGAAATTGAGATCCACAATTTCATGCATCTATCAATCGATCCTTCATATTCGATTTGGGGATGCCAAGAATCTCCTCCTCCATGTCATGCAAAGCGGAATAAGGAGTAGAATATGAATCATAAGTATTTAATTGTGGAATAGTATTTTGATAAGGACTAGTTTTCGCCCAAAATATTTCCTGCAAGCGCACAGGTCTCGCATTAGTACTTAAGGATCACATCCATAGAGAGCAGAGTGTACATAGTAGCACGTCCAAGTTCATTCAAGCTAAGCAGCAAAATGAAGTGGTTTTGGTTCTGGTCGATCGACAGTGCGAACTGGTCGATCGATTAAGACACCTTTCGGTCGAAGGCAGATTATGCGGTCGATCGATCAATGCCTAAAAATGCTAAAAAAAATTTGAACGTGAGAAAATTCAATGATAAAAAGCGTTAGGAAGTCTGGTAATGCATCACAGGATCACAGTTTGAATTATTCAGTGTAGTAATCTATGTAAATTCTAGTTTAGGCTATATAGTTGAAATCACTATTAATTGACTATCCTTATGGCCATGCTTAGTCAGTCTAGTTCAATTGGTATCCGAGTTAACTATAACATATATCTTTTCAGAAAGAGAACATATGGGCTGATCAACCAATTAATCTAGGCATTAAGTTCAGGAAATCAAATTCTACTAAACTATAAATAGTAAAGCTTTCACTATCAAGTTCTGGATCTCTTACTCTAAGTGGTGTATTAGCAGCAGGTTTATCCTATGAGTTATACTAAGATCTGATATGAAAGTAAGCCTATCAACTATTCATTACACAATCCTATTGCCTATCTACCAAACCATAATTTCTCCTAGCAAAACCCTATTCCTAACTAAAGGACTACTCAGAAATGGTAAAAGTAGACATGATGACAATGAAAATTGCTTGTATTAAAAGAGGGTTCAGAATAGCTTCTCTGGAGTGCAGAGATTACAAACTTCGTCCTTGAATCAATGATCAAAACAATAAAAGAAAAGAAACTGATAAACTATTTGCATGGATGCCTGGAAGCTCTTGAGTGTTTTCTGATGATTCTCTCTGGCTTCATTCGTCTGTATTTATAGGGGAGAGAGTCGGGTATAGAGTCGAGAAAAATCAGGTTGAAGATTTGGATAGGAATCCAAATATTTGTGATTATCCTCTCTGAATCGATCGGTCGCCATAATCTCGGTCGATATATGAAACGCGTTTTCTGAAGATTCAGTATTTTCAGTGATTATCTCTAGCGCATACTGATAACTCCCCAAATGCAATGGTCCTTATCTGAATTTTTTCTCGAAGCTTCCTTGAGATTATGGGCTGTGATCGATCGGTGGGCCTCCGGTTTGATGGATTGGGCCTTCATTTCATGCGGGCTTCTGGATACACCTTAACTGATTTGGGCTTAACTTCTTACTCCTGAGGGCTAAGGACTTGATTCCAAGCCCATGTGACAGCTAACTCACGTGAATTCATTGTCCTAACTCCTTACTTCATTCCAAAATAAACATCTTCATCATTTGGGCCTGGACTTTTGATGTTGACTTGTTGGATTTGGTAGAAAATGCCTATTTGCGACCTAAAATGCATTGCTTTCACAAAACCACTTTGCAAACAGAAAAATGTGAAAACCAATGGTTTATGTTTCAAATCAAATAGTGTCTTTGTTAAAAACACCAAAAAATCATATCGAAAAGTGGTAAAATATCATCATTATCAAATCCCCCAGACTTAGATTTGTTCGTCCTCGAACAAACAACATGTTAAGAAGGGAAATAAGTTTGAAAAATTAGGAACTCGCTTACTTGTATCACAAATTAGAGGCGCAGCTTCGTGATGGTCATCTCGACAATCCAACCAAAAGTTCTCATCTCATACTCCCGCCACAACTCTCCCAACTTGTCCAATATGAATCTCAACCTGCAAATACCCTAAAGGTACCGAAATTTGAGTCTCTACATTCATTTATATTGCGTGAGCTTTCTTACTGGAAAATATCAGCTAGGTAAAACAGGCTAGGTGTGTAATGAGAGGGGGCTAATACTTAGAGGTGAGGCTAGTGTGTTTAGGGTTTACCGTACTTAAGAAAAATGCGATATGTTTGCAAAAAATCAAGAGAAATCGGACCGCTTGATGGCACAGTTCCCCAATTACTCTCTCCTTAGCTCAGCTCGTTCCTCCCCTCAGACTTAGATTCTTTAAAGGGAATCTAAAGTCTTCTTGAACATCCTCGGACTCCTTTAAACGTTTTCCTCCTTTCTTCACTTTTGATCCCTGATTTCCCAGGCCTTTTTGCTAAACAAATATGGATCATAAAGTTTTTTTTTCTTACAATCAAAGCTTTCACCATATAGAGCAAGTCACAAGTTTTACCTTGATTTTGATGAAATATTACCAGAGAAATCAGTCTTGAAACCTTCTCTTTGAATCGTCATGCATGTGTTAAGATCGTGCATGCCCTTTTTTGCGAGTCTTCACGAGTGATTGGAAAACTGCAATGGTCTCATCTCTCCGGCCGTTTTACACATACTGCATATAAGACAAGAAAGAAAAAGAGACTGCATGGGGGTTTGAAAAGAGGTTAGGTTGTGGGTGTGGTAACAACTTAAAATAAGTTGACCATTCATGATCAACAAGAGAGTGGTAAAGTGGAGAAGAAGTCCTGAATGGATTTGTTTTTCCTAGTCTAATACCTCTAGGAAGAATGATTTATAATCTGGTTTACGTTCAAATAAAATAGAGTCAGAAATCAGAGTTATTAAAGTACGTGCAAACCGAGATGTGCTGGGGAAGCTCGAGTATGGGGTTTCTGAAACAAGTGCCTCGGGACAGTCTTGTAAACATGGTCACTAGGCCGCAGTCCAGTTGTGAGTAGGGTCCTTGTTCCAGACCTGGATTGACTCAATAAAGGCTTTTGACTTGATAAATGTTTTTCNACTCGATAAAAATTTTGGAATTTGCATAAAGTAGTCCAAAAAGCAAACGGGATAGATAACGAGGAATACCCCCCCCCCCAGATTTGAATAACATCGTCCTCGATTTGACAAGCTGTGAGAGCAAAATGGGAATTGAAATGGACTGAAATAGAAAAGGGAGATGGATGTCTTGCATTATGACCCATAAATAACGGTGTGTCCCACTCGTATTCATAATATCAACCAACACTTATCGCCACACTAACTAAAGAGCATGGAGTAAATCTAAACCTTCAGTTTGTAATGGTGTCGCAGATTTCGGTACATGAACATCTCCAGAATGTATGTGTTTCTTAGTCTCATCTCTGATGATCCAACCCGAGCAAGTGTGATAACAGGTTGAGGACAATCCATTATCAAAGTTACACTTTAACCAACCAGGTGGTGGAGGTTCCCAGTGTCAAAACGTTGAGGAATTTGTTACAGTATTATCGAATAATATTTTGATATTACATGAGATGTTTTGTGGTTTACATACTAATTACATGTGTAGAGAAAATATTATGACCATTAAAACAAACATGAGCAAAGCATGCGACCGGATTGAATGGGCAGTTTTGGAAGCAGTTCTGGCCCGACTTGGATTCGATTAGATTTTGGTAGCTAGGATTATGTGGTGTGTTTCAACATCCTTTCATGTATTAATAAATGGGGAACCAAAAGGATTAGTCCAACCAGGGATGGATCTTAGACAGGGGGACCCGTTATCAGTGTATCTCTTTATATTATGTACGAAAGTTCAAACGTAAAAATTGGGAAATTGGAAAGGAAAAAACTCACGGATGAGTCTTAAAATTGCTCGAGGTAACCTAACTATCTTACATTTACTATTTGCGGATGAAAGATTTTTTTTTGGGTAAAGCGTTTAAGGAAGAATGCACAAATATTTTGTCCCTGCTTGGAGCATATGAGGAAGCCTCGGGCAAGATGATTGATTACTTTTGATAAATCTTCGTTCATGTTTGAGAGAAGAGTTCCAGAGAATGTTCAGCGGAACCTGAAGGTCTTACTCGGCATTCATATGGAGGGAGGTATGGGTAATAATCTTGGCATTCCAGAATGTTTAGGTGGGTGAAAAACTAAGACTGATGATGAGTCGTGGATATGAACCGTATTTTTAAGACTGCATCAGTAATGCTCATGCATTGCAAGTTAAGGAGGATTATTCACTGCTGATGAGTCGTGGATATGAACCGTATATTTAAGACTGCATCAGTAATGCCCATGCATTGCAAATTAAGGAGGATTATTCTCCTTTGTACGAGTGGAAAAGTCTATCCTCGGCCAAAGAACTCCAACTTAAGGAGGGGGCACATCGGTCGCTGTTTGGGATGAACCATGGATCCATGATGAGTTCTCATATCATGCACGCGGATTAGGTAGTGAGTGGATGTCCCAGAAAGTGGCTCAATTAGAAGAAACCATGTATTGTGGATCGAGGGGGGNGGGGGGGGGGGGGGGCAAGCACAATTGTATTAAATGCGCACTTTTGGACGGTTAAGTGTCCTTCCAAGATTCAACACATTATGTGTCAAATGCTCTCTGACAGTTCTAAACGATTAGAGTATCATGAAATGGCTGTAAATACACAATACCAACGGTGCGGATCGGTGGAGAAAAATGTCAGTCATGCTTTTTCCGTAGTCCAGAAAGGGAGGTTGTTTCACACAGATGGAATATATCTCCATGGCTTCTATAGTTTATATGGAAATTATGGAATAAAAATATATTTTAATGGGTCGAATTTACCNGGGTCGAATTTCCCCCCCCCCCCCCCACGAAGATCCTAAATTTTGCAGAGATTGAGTCTTTGGCTTGGATGAAGGCACAAATTACGAATAATTTGGATTCCGTAGAGGATATTGTTATGGATGTCCAAGGGCCAGAGATTTATTGCAGGATAGATGACTCTTGGACTGGAATGGATTTTCTATCAAGGAAAAAAAACTATGTTTCTCGGTAGTCAAGGTATTAGGAGAAGATTGTCGCCTCTACATGCCAAACTCGAGGCCCTTCTCTGGGAGATGTCCACTGTCCTAGAACACGATAGCCCCTGCTATGCATTTGGGTTGGATTGTATGGAGCTGGCAAAGATTATTAAAGAACCAGACGATTGGCATACTTTCAATATCATAGTGGATGCATTTGGAGAGCTTGGTGGACGCATTTGGAGATCTTCGTGAACATTTTCCTCCCTTCTCCTTATCTTTCATCCATCGTGAATATAATATAGAGGCATATGCTTAGCCCCGTTCCACACATCTTAGAGTGTCCAATTTTCGTATGTAAACAATCTTTGGCCAAACTGAATTTCTGGTTTGGAAACGCGCTTATCTAATCTATGAAAAGTTTGGTTGGGAAATTTTTTTATTAATTCAACTTCAGTGAAGTGTTATTCAGGGAGAAGAACTTCTCGCATTTGGAAACCCAATCTTTGTTAACCTAGTCAATCATAATTTTGTTTTGCAGACTTACATGGATGAAAGAGAACATGAGACCCTTAAGGATTATATTTATTGTATCTCACTAGAAAAGGAAAAGCTGCAAGAAGATTCAATGATGTTTTCAAAGCATTTTAAAGAAAAGGGAAAAAACTAGAATAACACATATTTTAGTAAAAACTTTTATTTTTTCATGTGAAAGTTTGGGTCAAGTGATATTTTACAAATGGCCACTTTGTCATTCTATCGTTTGATGAAAATACTTAATTACGAAGAATGTCGTTACTAAATTTTACTAAAACAACAATATTTACGAAAATGCCATTAATGATACTGTAACGGCAGACTTTTTAAGATGTGATAGATTTATTAAGACAACAATAGATTTGTTTTAGTATGTTATTATGGTCATGAAAAGTTTCGAGTCTGACAGGTTTATAGCAAAAATTCTGCCACATGCGGTGGCAGAATTAAATTATCATGAAAGGTTTTTGTTTTTACGACAGATTTAATTTTTGATTTTTGGTTATGCGGTGACATATTTGTTTATCCCGTGACAAATTTATTTATGTGCGACAGATTTAATTTACGTGTGACTGATTTTTTTGCTCTAGTCACGACAGATTTGTTTTTTACGTCTCTTTGACAGCAGACTTTTTATAAAACAAACAAATATGTGGACATCTTTTGATAGCATATTTTTCTTGTCAAATAAGTGATATTCCAGTAGATTTTGATAGAAAAGAATTCGATAAAAAAGTGGGCATCTTTTGATAGCATATTTTTCTTGTCAAAAGGACGGCAGACTTATTTCTTACTAGAATAACACTTTCTTTGGCCGTGGCAGATTTTTTTAAGTATGTGGTAGATGTTTTAGTGACAGATTTGTTTGACCTGATGGCAGAGTTAGTAAATCATCGATGGCTCAACTCCCACAACATTAGATGATTCTGAGTTTTGGCGGTTAAAACTTGTGGCAGATTTTTTTATGTAATGACAGATTTGTTACTGTAGACGTTTCCACTTTCTTAAAATTAAGATTTTCCTTTTTTGGTGGTATCTCTTATTATGTTGCGTATTCTTCTGCCTCCACAAGCAGAAACATATATTTTTTCTTCTTCTTTTCTCTATTCATGGCTTTTTCTCTAATTTCTTCATAGTCTTCTCCACTTCTTCATAGTCTAAACCGAATATACTCTTTCTTTTCCATCAAGTCTCTTCTTTCTATTCCAGAGATCCAAACCAAATCTTTTTCCTCCATGGACCAAGTTGTTTTTGTATGTGGTTCATGGATAGTCGAGAAGAACAAATGGTTATTTATGGCTGATCCAAAAAATATTGTAAGATTCTCGCAGTGAATGATACAACTAGGTTTGATGATGTACTAAGGATCGTCCACGGAGATTACAAGATGTAGAATAAACGGTATGAAATTTTGTTGAGTTACATGTTTCCTAAGAAGAGGATGGCGAAACAGCCAATGGATACAGCTCCAGTCTTTGTTGGAAACTTTAGAAAATTTCATGAATTCATCCTCCAATTAAAATCAGATCTGATTTGTCTTTGTGTGGAATTTAACGAGAAAGAGGTTAGTCAAAGGAGTGAAGATGATGATGTTTTGGTGGTAGAAGATCGAGAAAACGTGAAAGAGACAATATTTTCGACGATGACAAAGATGAGGGAAGGTTTTGGAGTTAATAATTTTGATATTTTAATAATTTTGAAAATTTAAATAATTTAACAATAATTAAAATTTAAGTTAGATATATTCTTTTAGATAGCAAAAACTAATCAAAATGACACCTTTGTAATTATTAGATTTAAAAAAGTTAATAGTAGATATATTTTTGGAGTTAATAATTTTGATATTTTAATAATATATAAATAATTTAACACTAATTAATAACAATATTAGATATATTGTTTAGATGGCAAAAACTAGTCAAAATGGCACATATATAATTATTATATTAAAAAGGGGTATTATATATTTTGACAAAACATTTGTGTTATTCTAGTATACTCCACCTTGAGTGTGTTATTCTAGTAGTTTTTATATAATTATGTGTTATTCTAGGTAATTTCTCTAAAAAGAGTTATTATATAAAATGCAATTAGCTACACTAACAGAATCCACTAATTTTTTATTATTATATTGTTTGTAGAACGAGATGGACAGAGAGAATGAATAAAAAGGAAAAAAAAAGAAAAGGATGGTGGTAATGAAGTCCCAATTAAAAAAAAAAACAGAAAGAAGAAGAAGATGAAACGATAACAATGAAGTTTTATAAGTTGAAAAATGCTTTTTAAATGCCTTAAAATTTTTCCTATAATTTCCTTATATTTTTTTTTTTATTATTGTCTTATAAAAGTTTTTAAGAATCTGTTATATTGTTATCCTGGACAAAACCACAGGAAAAGGAGAATATGTACGTCATTGTTTTGCTGATGATGATGAACCACCAGTCATCAACCAACAGCAAAACAAGCTGGAGAATGCAGAACTTAAAAAACCCGATGAACTACCAGTCAACAAGCCACATCAAAACAAGCCGGAGAATTCATAAACTAAGAAAATCGATCAACAACCAGTCAACATCCTACATGAAAACAAGCCGGAGAAAGTAGAACAAAAAAAACCTGATGAACCACCAGTCAATATCCCACAACAACAAAAGTCAAAGAGAAAAACAAAAAAAAAGCTGATGAACCCGCAATCAACAAAAAAAAGCTGGTTAAGTAAAGAAAGAAAAAAGGAACTGACCCTAAGAGTTATACAATAGGGAGACAACAAGAATTGCTTTCTCACTTTCAAAAGAAAAATGTGTGCTTGGTCGATGAATCCAAATCGGATAAATCCATCGTCGCCGACTACAACAATTGTGATAGCCGATCAAATCAGGAGCAACCGCGCAGCGATTCTAAGGCATCTAAACATCTTCGACTTCGTTAGTTCCTTCATTAGGATCAGTTCGTCTCCCCCTCAAGGTTAGTGTCTTGTAACTCTATCTAGATTCCCTTACTTATAATATCTTCACCATGGCTAGCGCAAAAATCTCATCACCAAGCCTGGATATCCGAAGGCTAATATTGAGGCAGAGGCCCGACCAGTTCTCCGCGGAGAAAACTGTAAGGATTCGGAATATTTGAGACAACAAATGATCTTTGAAGAGCAGTTTGAAGAAAAGAATTTGCTTAAGGATTTTCTAATAATGATCTTTACAATCAAAATAATGCTCAGTTATGTTTGGTGCTTAACCACATTGTATAATTAGATCTCAATCGTTTTCCTCTTCACTGTCTTATAAAGACTGCCATTCACGAAGAAAACCAAGAAAATGTGAGAGCCAGCTTGTCATTTTTCTTATGGTTTCTTTCTACTCTTCTATATTCCGTAATTTATTTCTCCCAGGAGGAAGAGTAAAAAGAGGAGGAGAGAGAAGTGGAGAAGAAGCACAATGTTAAAATGAAAGAGATGAATGTAGCCAAAGAAAAGCGTAACAACAAAGTTCAAAATGATGTTGAGATTAAGAAGTTTAGTCAGTTTCACAACAGAAAACCTCCATCTTTGTCGTCAAATTATTCCGCCTCCGGTGATCAAAAGGGAAACTTCCCTTTACTCTCTTCCACAAAATTCTACATCAAGCACAGGTTTTTTATCCGAATCTATGTGATTACTTTTATCTGGTTCAATACCACTCATCGGTGGTTGATTATAGACATTCGTTCAGTTTTAAGCTATCGTATTGGCTCCTATGAACTAAGCTTTGATTTTCTTGGTTTGTAATTTCTGTTTTGATCAGCCATGTCAATGGATAGAAATGATATAGTTTTAATCAATTCAAAGAACTCGAAGTGGCTTTCGGTTAGTGCTAGGTTTGTACCTGCTGGGGGTAACTTTGATTATACACGTATTCATTTGTGTTAATGCATTTCTAAAAGAAGAGATTGAAATGGCTGGTCAAAGTGGAAAGAAAGATAAGGCTGATAAGGCTGCAATGGCTGGTACCAATGGAAAAGAAGAAGGATGTCAAGAAGGAAACGGGTCTTGGACTCAGTTTTAAACTTTTATCTGGTTCAATACCACTCATCGGTGGTTGATTATAGACATTCGTTCAGTTTTAAGCTATCGTATTGGCTCATATGTACCTAGGCTTTGAATTTCTTGGTATGTAATTTCTGTTTTGGCCAACCATGTTAATGGATAGAAATGAATATAGATTTAATCAATTCAAAGAACTCGAAGTGGCTTTCGATTAGTGCTAGGTTTGTACCTGCTGGTGGTAACTTTGATTATAGACGTATTCATTTGTGTTAATGCATTTCAGAGAGAAGAGATTGAAATGGTTGGTCAAAGTGGAAAGAAAGATAAGGCTGCAAGAGCTGGTACCAATGGAAAAAAGAAGAAGGATGTCAAGAAGGGAAACGGGTCTTCGATTCAGTTTTAAACTTTTATCTGGTGCTATACCACTCATCGGTGGTTAATTATAGACATTCGTTAAGTTTTAAGCTATCATATTGGCTCCTATGTACCTAGGCTTTGATTTTATTGGTTTGTAATTTATGTTTTGGCCAGCCATGTTAATGGATAGAAATGAATATAGTTTTAATCAGTTTAAAGAACTCGAAGTGGCTTTCGATTAGTGCTAGGTTTGTACCTGCTGGTGGTAACTTCGATTATAGACGTATTCATTTGTGTCAATGCATTTCAGAAAGAAGAGATTGAAATGGCAGATTAAAGTGGAAAGAAAGATAAGGCTGGTAAGGCTGCAATGGCTGGTACTAATGGAAAAAAGAAGAAGGATATCAAGAAGGAAACGGGTCTTGGACTCAGTATTAAACCTTTATCTGGTGTTATACCACTCATCGGTGGTTGATTATAGACATTCATTCAGTTTTAAGCTATTGTATTGGCTCCTATGTACCTATGCTTTGATTTTCTTGATTTGTAATTTCTGTTTCGCCAGCCATGTTAATGGATAAAAATGAATATAGTTTTAATCAACTCAAAGAACTAGAAATAGTTTTCGATTAGTGTTAGGTTTGTACCTGCTGGTGGTAACTTTGATTATAGACGTATTCATTTGTGTGAATGCATTTCAGAAAGAAGAGATTGAAATGGCTGGTCAAAGTGTAAAGAGAGATAAGGCTGATAAGGCTGCAATGGCTGGTACCAATTGAAAAAGAAGAAGGATGTTATGAAGGAAACGGGTCTTGCACTCAGTTTTAAACTTTTATCTGGTGCTATACCACTCATCGTTGGTTGATTATAGACATTCGTTAAGTTTTAAGCTATCGTATTGGCTCCTATGTACCTAGGCTTTGATTTTCTTGGTTTGTAATTTCTGTTTTGGCCAGCCATGTTAATGGATAGAAATGAATATAGTTTTAATCAATTCAAAGAACTCGAAGTGACTTTCGATTAATGCTAGGTTTGTACTTGCTGGTGGTAAATTTGATTAAAGACGTATTCATTTGTGTCAATGCATTTCATAAAGAAGAGATTGAAATGGCTGGTCAAAGTGGAAAGAAAGATAAGGCTGATAAGGCTGCAATGGCTGGTACCCATGGAAAAAAGAAGAAGGATGTCAAGAAGGAAACGGGTCTTTGGCTCAGTTTTAAACTTTTATATGGTGCTATACCACTCATCGGTGGTTGATTATAGACATTCGTTAAGTTTTAAGCTATCGTATTGGTTCCTATGTACCTAGCCTTTGATTTTCTTGGTTTGTAATTTCTGTTTTGGCCAGCCATGTTAATTGATAGAAATGAATACAGTTTTAATCTATTCAAAGAACTCGAAGCGGCTTTCGATTAGTGCTAAATTTGTACCTGCTGGTGGTAACTTTGATTATAGACATATTCATTTGTGTTAATGCATTTCAGAAAGAAGAGATTGCAATGGCTGGTCAAAGTGGAAAGAAAGATAAGGCTGATAAGGCTGCAATGGCTGGTACCAATGGAAAAAAGAAGAAGGATGTTAAGAAGGAAACGGGTCTTGGACTCAGTTTTAAACTTTTATCTGGTGCTATACCATTCATCGGTGGTTGATTATAGACATTCGTTAAGTTTTAAGCTATCTGATAATGATTTTTCGGTGTTTTTATCAAAGAAACTATTTATTTTAAAACATAAACTACTGGATTTCACGTTTTACTGTTTGCAAAGTGTTTTTGTGAAAACAATGCATTTTAGGTTGCAAAGGAACACGTTTTACCGAATCCAGCAAATCAACATCATAAGTCCAGGCCCGGATGAAGTAGATGTTCATTTTGGAATGAAGTGAGGAGTAAGGACAATCAAGCCACGAGAGTTAGCTTTTCACATGGGCTTGGAATCGTGCCAAAATTCCTCAGGAGTACAAAGTTAAGCCCAAATTACTGAAGGAGTGTCCAGAAGCCCATAAGACTTGAAGGCTAAATCGATCGGACAAGAGGCCCACCGATCAATCGAAGACAATTTTGTCTAGAAGTTTCCAGAACAAATTCAGAAATGTACCGTTGCATTTGGGGAGATATTTGCTTACGTTGAAGATAAACTCAGGAAATACAAAATCTTCATAAATGTTCAGGAAGATTTTGGTCGATCGGTCAGGATAACGACGACCGATCGATCAACTGAAGATAACCACTAAAATTTGGATGTTTATCCAAATCTTCCTCCTGATTCTTCTCAACCCTTTGATCGGCCCTCTCCCCAATAAATACAGACCTCTGACGGCCGNGACCCTCTCCTCTATAAATACAGACCTCTGGCGGCCGAGAGAAACATCAGAAATTCTCTAAGAGTTTCCAGGCATCCAAGCTTACAGTTTATCAGTTTTATCAGTTTCTTTGTTCTCTTTCATTTTGTCTATTGCTTCAAGGAAGAAGTCTGTAATCTATGCATTTCCAGAGAAGCTATTCTTAACTCTTTCTATATAAGCAATTTTCATTATGTTTATGTCCACTCTTGCTATGTCTGAGTAGTCTTTTAGTTAGGAATAGGGTTTTGCTAGGATGAATCATGGTTTGGTAGATAGGCAATAAGATTATATAATGAGTAGTTTATAGGCTTGCTTTCATATCAGTACTTAATCTAAATGATAGGATAAATCTACTACTAATACACCACTTAGAGTAAGAGATCCAGATCTTGATAGTGAAAGCTCTCTAATTTATTAGATTAGTAGGATTTGATTTCTTGAACTTAATGCCTAGATTTGTTGGTTGATCAGTCAAAAGGTTTTCTTTCTAAAAGGATATATGTTAGAGTTAATTAGGATGCCAATTGAACTAGACTAGCTAAGACTGACCATAAGGATAGTTAGTTATTAGTGAAATCAACTATATAGCCTAAACTAGTAGTTATATAATTACTACCCTGAATAATTCAAACCGTGATCCTCTGATGCATTACATGACTTCCTAACTCCTTTTAATATTGAATTTTCTCACGTTTATTTCATTTTAGGCATTTCAGGCATTGACCAATCGACTGCATAATCTGCCATCGACCGAGAGGTGTTCCAAACGATCGATCAGTTCTCATGACCGATCGATCATAACCAAAACCAAATCATTTTGCTTGCTTAGCTCGAGCCAAGTTGGACGTGCTACTGTGTGATTCTGCTCTTTGTGGATTTAATCCCTAAATATTATTGCGAGAGCCTGTGCGCTTGCAGGATTATTTTGGGTGAAAACTTAATCCCCATCACTATCGTATTGGCTCCTATGTACCTAGGCTTTGATTTTCTTGGTTTATAATTTCTGTTTTGGCCAGCCATGTTAATGGATAGAAATGAATATAGTTTTAATCAATTCAAAGAACTCGAAGTGGTTTTCGATTAGTCCTAGGTTTGTACCTGCTGGTGGTAAGTTTGATTAAAGACTTATTCATTTGTGTTAATGCATTTCAGAAAGAAGAGATTGAAATGGCTGGCCAAAGTGGAAAGAAAGATAAGGCTGCAATGGTTGATACCAAATGATATATCTCGTATTTTACCGGTTTTTAATGTAGTAAACATATAATTATTTGTATTTTAGATTCTATAGTATTATTGTTAGAGTCCAAAAGAGTCAATTTAGGTGCATGGACAAGTTTTGGTCACTTGGTGAATTAAGGAGGAATTATGGAGCAAAGGAAGCAAGTACGTGGAATGATAGTGCAAAAGAAGTCTGAAGTTTCTTAAAGATCGTGTCAGATGAAGGTCCTTCGGTATGAATTTCAATCTTAAATTTTGACACAACATAGAAAATTGAGTTAGCTTCACTTTGGCGGTGGTTTCAACACATTCTGATTATTGGTTTGAGGAGATATGACGGTTTTAGTAAAGACATTTTGGCGTGTAGAAAAAGGAAGTTTCCAATTATTATTCGGGAAAAAAAGGAATATCGAGCTTTTCTTATTTTTGCCCAGGGGCGGACGTTTTTGTGCATATTAATACTAAGTTCGGCCATTGTTTAGGCTTATGCTTTAATTTACTTTGAGAGAGTTTTAGGGAGAGAGATTTCTTGAACCCTTTGTGTTTCTCTTTGATATCTTATTGCTTTAAATTAAATTGCATGATGTTTTTCTTAGCTATGTCTGAGTAATTTCCTTCCTAGGCTTAGGGTTCCTAGTGTTTAGATGAATAATTGTTTGCCTAAAGTCTAAATTAGGTTTAAACTCTTAATTCATCTTCTAGGTTTGTGCTCATTGCTAGTTCATAGATTAGCTACCTTTGAACTAGATCATAGGTAGATTATTAGACACGAGAGTGTTAATAATTGCTGGAACTAACCTTAGGAGAGCAAGTTATCTAGGTTCAAAGAGATTTGGCTTAGAAACTTGTGAACAATTGAATAGGTTCTCATTGCTAGTTTAATTCCTTGGGATTCGCAAAGAGATTTGGTTTGCTAGGAATTAGATTAAGATAGTATTCACAACGAGAGTTGGTTTACTTTACATATTGTTCATGTTCTAGAATTAAGCTCGGTACCTTCTTTAACTATGTGGTGTCAAACGACACCACTATTTGTGTCGATCGACACTCGACGCTTCTGGATGCAGTTTTGAGTCTTTACCTGAAGTTCTCTAGGCCTAACCTCGCTTTTAATTGTCTAAAACCCTCACCATAATTTTTAGCCACTTGCAGTAGTTTAAACAACCAAAACCCATTGTCCTAGATTTAATTTAGAGTTTATTAAATTAGTTTGCAATTTATTGGTCTTTGTGGATTTGATCTCTAAGTACTACATTGCTTTAGTTGTGCTCTTGAGGTTAAATACAAAGGGTAAACTTTTGTGTATCACCAATGGAAAAAAAGAAGAAGGATGTCAAGAAGGAAACGGGTCTTGGACTCAGTTTTAAACTTTTATATGGTGCTATACCACTCATGGGTGGTTGATTATAGACATTCGTTCAATTTTAAGCTATCGTATTGGCTCCTATGTACCTAGGCTTTGATTTTCTTGGTTTTTAATTTATGTTTTGGCCAGCCATGTTAATGGATAGAAATGAATATAGTTTTAATCAATTCAAAGAACTCGAAGTGGCTTTCGATTAGTGCTATGTTTGTACCTGCTGGAGATAACTTTGATTATAGACGTATTCATTTGTGTTAATGCATTATAGAATGAAGAGATTGAAATGGCTGGTCAAAGTGGAAAGAAGATAAGGCTATAATGGCTGGTACCAATGGAAAAAAGAAGAAGGATGTCAAGAAGGAAACGGGTCTTGGACTTAGTTTTAAACTTTTATCTGGTGCTATACCACTCATCGGTGGTTGATTATAGACATTCGTTAAGTTTTAAGCTATCCTATTGGCTCCTATGTACCTAGGCTTTGATTTTCTTGGTTTGTAATTTATGTTTTGGCCAGCCATGTTAATGGATAGAAATGAATATAGTTTTAATCAATTCAAAGAACTCGAAGTGGCTTTCTATTAGTGCTAGGTTTGTACCTGCTGGTGGTAACTTTGATTATAGACGTATTCATATGTGTTAGTGCATTTCAGAAAGAAGAGATTGAAATGGCTGGTCAAAATGGAAATAAAGATAAGGCTGATAAGGCTGCAATGGATGGTACCAATGGAAAAAAAGAAGGATGTCAAGAAGGAAACGGGTCTTTGACACATCTTTAAGAAAGATGTGAATCTCGGTGAATGGTATTAAACTTAATCAGTATCTTTTGTTATATGTTGTGATTGTTTCGATATTCTGTTTTGTTCCTAGCAGGTTTATGACATCTGTTATTTTATGTCTGCGTAGGTTTGTAAACAAAATTGATCTGAGTACTATGATATATCTGGATGTTACATTATTAGGCCATGGTCAATGGCAGCTTCGGAGATTATGCAAGTGAGTATAAACATTTTTTCTTTCTTTTCTCTTAAGCCAGTCAAAAGTTTATCACTTATTTGATTTTTATGCCTCTATTTTCTTAACTTTCTCTGATGCAAAGATCAAGCAAATGAAGGTCAAGACTTGCTATTTCCCTCTCTCTGTATCTCCTGGTGTTCCGAGGGAGGAAAAGGATCACATTGAGGGGTTTGCAGCAGAGGTGTGTATATCTTCAGTCTTAAACGATTCTGTTTGTGAAAACCCTCCTTCCATGCTCTCTTTTCCTTACCTTTTTTGGGTTACAATTTTTTTTTTTTTTGGTCAACCAAGAATATGTTTCAAGATCTTTACATCTTTCTACCTCCAGTCGATTATGTAGCCTCCCATTAACTAGCCTCTCCAAAGTAACTGCCCAATAAATATGGTAAAACAAACGAATACCCCATCAGCATATATAAACACAGCGGCTACGCAAAAGCAATAACCAAAGAAACACGTCTACCTCCCAATTATTAAAGGTTGATGAGAGAAGAACACCTTAGTGTTTAGGAAGGATTATATTTACTCTCATAAGAAATACAATAACGTTACATATGTTTATATAGAGGAGAAAAATACAGCTAATTAACCTAGTTTCCTTAGATACAAATCTAGTCATTATTAACAAATATTCTAATTGATATTATGGATCTTCTAGATCCTTCTATACACCCCCCAACTCAAGGCGGTGTTGGAGGAGAATTGAAAACAAAAGCCTTGAGATTGAAAAATTGTTGTGTGTTGGTATGGTACGGAGGCGGAAACGGCTTGTGGGGGTGATTGTGGTGGCGAGTGATGAAAATATGACTTCATGGTGCGACGTGCACAAACACCATTGAAACATGTAGATGTAGCAATGATATCGTTGCGGCGGTGGTCATATGACTTGATGGTTTGAGGAATTTTTTTTTCGAAGAAAAGAATAAAAACAATGAAATTGATAATAGACAAAGGTCGATACTCAAAAAAAAAAAGTAATAAAAAAATCAAAGAATTACGAGTCATAGAAGAAGCAGCATGGCTTTGACTTGGAAATGAAAAACGTTTGAAAGTGAATGACAAAGATGAAACAAAGGGAAGCACATATGGCTTAGGAGTTAGATCGAAAAGAAAAGGAAAGACTTTCATCGTGAGATCTAAAACTCGAGTAGAGGCAAAATGCTTTGTTTTTTTTTTGTGTTTTTTTTTTTTGAAGTAAATGAAAAGATTTGAAAAAAAAAAACATAATCATCGAAGGTCTTATAGCTAGGGAAGGTTTTTTTAATTGATGAAATAAAAAATAACAAAAATAAATGTTCAGATTATTGAGCAAAAGTAGCACAAAAAAAAAATTAAGGATTTTTTTTTTTAATAATAATGGAAGAAGCACCTTGGCTTAGATTCAGAGGTCCATTGTAGACTTGAATGTGGAAGCACATATAGCTTAAAATAGAAAAAAAAATCAGGAGCGGAGTCGATCGTGAGATCTTTGTGCTTTGATTCAGAGGTCTATATTAGATTTTTGAATTTTAGAAACACTTGGCTTAGATAAAATCAAAGAAAAAGAGTTTTATCGTCAGATCTAAACTCAAGCATAACCTGCTCTCATACCATATTAAAGGTTGATGACAGAATAACACTTTAGTGTTTAGGAAGAATTATATTTACTCTCATAAGAAATACAATAACGTTACATATGTTTATATAGAGGAGAAGAATTCAGCTAATTAACCTAGGTTCCTTAGATACAAATCTAGTCATTATTAACAAATATTTTAATTGATATTATGGATCTTCTAGATCCTTCTATACCAATCTCTTTTCGAGATCAACGAATTCCTCAACAATCACAGACCGCAGGTGAGTACTCTGCCAAAATCTTCATTTGCCTTACTCTTCATTAGCTAAATTCTTCATTTAAGTAATTCAATATATACAGAGAGCCAGCTTCGTTTGCTGGGCGACGGTTGCTGAGATCGATGTAGAAAAAGGTTGGTATACATCTTCCGATGGTACAAATACATATCCTTTTGCTTCATTTTTTTCTTTTATTTGCTTACTCTCCATTTATTCGGTTGAAATTAGTTCTCGAGGTGAGGTTAGAGCTTTTAGGTTGAATTTTTCTTTGGTTGAGCATATAGGCTGATGTGTATGTGCATCCACTATCAACCATCAACGACCTGGAATGATAAGCTTCTAATTCCATGATCACGTGGGTTTGCTTTTGTGGAGTTTGTTGATGCATATGATGCTGGGGAGTCCCAAAGAAGCATCAACAAGAGAATATATGCTGGGAGAGAGATAAATGTAGTTGTTGCTTCAGAGACTAGGAAAAGGCATGAAGAGATGCATGTAAAGACTAGGACTCGGAGTAGGTAAGTTTACATATGCTGACTGTTAAAGCAGGGAAGTTATCAATCAAATCATGCATTGATCAACAATGCTTCGTAATTTCTTTATATACATTATACAAAAAAGTTGGAAAAGGAATGACAACAATTTTTTCTTAATTCTTAGGGAACCTTTATGCTCTAGATGTCGTTCTCATGGTTAGTGATTTTCTTTTTGATTATAACTCTCACAACAAGCTTTTAACATATAAGAGCACAGCTAGATTTTGATGCACTGGTATGTATACTCGCTTGGGTATATCTATGATTGTTTGTTCGCAGGGCGGTCTTATTTCAATCTCTCGATTACATTCAATACCATTTTCTCTCAAAGCGAAATGTCTGTTTTTGTGAGCGATCTGTTTTCTGACACATACATATTCGTTATGCATTGATTTCAGTATTGACAATTATAGTCCCATAGAGACGATATATTGATTGTAATATTGTGCCCATCTCTGACCAAAAGAGTTCTTTAATTATATTAGACCTAGGACTTTGACTTATTATGCAGGTTTTAGAAATCAATATATATTGTTTGTATAATTAGTTAATTATTTCTATTCCGTTTCAATTTTTTTTAATAAAGAAAATTGACTTAGTCTGTTTGCCTCTCTGTATATTATCGTTCGTACTCATAAAAACATAAAAGGGTAAATAAATAAAATAAACGCCCTTGGTGTCTTTGTCCATTCCAAAATTCTAAATTATTGGATAAATCTATAAAATTTTGGGTAGTCAGAATTACTGAATCTTGAATTCTTAAAAATGATATTAAGGGGACATTAATAAACTGGTCGAAGATCAATGTTTACTGTGGTTGTTAAATAATTTATGAATTAATAAAATATTACTTTATAGATTGGTGGTAGGAACTTTTTTAATAATTCATCTGGAATTAATATTCTCCTAATATTAAGAGAAATTCACTAGAATAGGGTTAATCTTTTCAATAATTACTAGTTTGGAGTATCTCTCATAGACTTACTAGAAGGGTGCTAATCTTTTGACAAAAGACCATTTACCCATATTAGAGAAAATAATCACAAGAATACCATTCTAATTTGGAAAGAAATTAAAAAATAAATTCTGATTAAATATTACAAATTATTAATATATATATATATATAT
>OVAP01001527.1:0-23407 GCA_900406295.1 Aurinia saxatilis | reverse complement strand
TTCATGAATTAAGTAGGAATCTGAATTTCTCGTGCGGTGTCGATCGACACCCTATTGGTNTGTGGATTCGATCCCTAAGTACTACATCGCATTAGCTGTGCTCTTGCGGTTAATACAAAGGGTAAACTTTTGTGTATCAACATGATATGATAATTGATTGAAATTGACACGTGTTTAGCTAGTGTACACCTTGCATGCTCGAGAGATAGTAAGGTAACTAGTGGTATATTGGACTCGTTCTTAACCTTGATCATCATAGTTTGATGATTAAAATCATGGCACCAAGAGATTGGGTCAAGCTACATATAGTAGTCCTTTTCCTAGGATGGTTCCTCATTTGTGAATGACTAACCAATTACAAGGTCTATTATATTCTTCCATGATCGTTATTGCCATTTCCCGAAGGCCAATATCTTCCCTTATTTTAGTGTGCTTAAGTCTAGCTTCATAATTATCGTTAGTCATTTATTTTCTTGTTTGTTACTTGTTTGAAACTCCTTGAATCGCTCTAGCATAGTAGAATTGTAATGTACTCAAAGTCCTGATATCCTCCTTGTTTGGATTGATACCCTATCATTATACTACAAAGCTCTTCGGAGACTTGTAGTCATAGCACTATAGGTCTTTGATATCTCGACCGTGAAAAAGTCGACATCAAAGTGGCGCCGTTGCCTACGGGGAACGAGTTTGGCTTTTCAGAGTTTACTATTCGCTACGACTATCGCTTTAATTTCTTGTTTGTTTTGTTTTCATTTTCATTTAATTTACTAACTTTGTTTGTTTTTGTTTCTTGTTACAAGGTGCAAGGTGCCTCGTCTACTTGGAAAAAAGAAAAGAACCAACCATGAGTTCTTATGATGGGAATCAATTGTTTTACCAAGGGAATGAGTATAGATCGATGTGATAGAGCACAAGATGATGGATACTACTTGGCTAAACAAGGAAGAAATCAGTACCAACCTTGGAATAACAATTTCTAATCTCAAGAAAATCCATTTGATTAACCCTCTCAAGCTTTTTTAGAAACCATAAGAAGTCATGGAATTATATGCTCAAAAGAAGGATTTTCAAATAGAGACCACCATGATGTTTGATGGTATGAACGCTAGTTTGGAGATATTGACTACCAAAATGGAGGCACAAAATCAACTTCGTGCGATTGAAGCTAGAGTTAAGAGCTTGGAGGCTCACAATACACAAGCTTCTTCATCTTTTCAAGGTGATAGGATTGAAGCCATGCTCCAAACTCTCATAGCGGCTCAAGCCAAGACACAGTTGGACATGCATAAGAGGTTCTTGAAGATGCAAGCAAGGCATCATAAAGATTTCAAGGAGCTTCAAGCAAGGCTTGATCATGTTTCCTCTCATTTCGAGTACCTCGACGGCCAAGTTGCTCAATTGGTTTCTTCTTTTCACAGGACAATGGGTAAAGTTGAGAGCCACTCCACGGCTTATTGCGATACGATAATGGATGTTCATTGGGATGAAGGAGTAGAAGGTGGCCTCAAGGACACTCATAGTGCACAACTGGAGGAAAATGAAAAGTCCTTAGAAAATTTCACCAAGCTTCTAGATTCTTCTCATAATGAAAGATTGTACACACACCACCTCTACTTCAAAATTAACCTAAGGTTGAGCACAAGCCAAAGAATGAGCTCCCTTTGCTTAATGATGATAAGTTCCAAGAAGTTGAGGAAAATCTTAAGGAAGTTGTTCCGCTGGTAAAGAAGTCGAAGAGATCTAAACGGAAGAGGCTTCGAGAAAACCAAGTGATGCATCATGAGCTTAACCCAACCTCCCTCACCTTTGTACCCTTGAAGCTTAATGATGGAAAGCTTGAGTGCAAAGTTAAGTCTAGACGAACTTCAACACCATTCTTCAAGGCTAGGGTTGTTCTTGCACCAAGTGATGAGGAGATTCATTGGGAAAGTTGCAAGAAATCTTTACATAAGATTTTTGGGATCAAACATGAGGATTTAGATGAAATAAGAAGCTTTTCACCAAATTCCAAAGGGAAGAAACTTGGTGATAGAGGACCCCTTCATGATTGTTCTCTTCCCCCATAAACCTCCTAGTATCATTCTTAATCCGTTAAGCTAGTGATGTTAAACAAGCACACTTGGGAGATACTCCCAAGACTATCCTTGTATATATTTTTGTTTTCCTTGCTTGTTTTTGCGTTATTTTCAGGTCATAGGATGAAATCGGTCATGGGAACATTTGAGGGACCAACTGAGCTAAGTTTGGGGGAGCTAAGAGTGGACAAATCGAGAAAAAAATGAGGATTTTTCTCCCTGTACCACCATATCGGGTGGTACCCGATATGGGTACCCGATATGTGGTGCAGGGTCGGATTGAAACAGGGACCTTCCCAAAGTCTTTTGGAGCTAAATGTTTTACACAAGCTAGCCTCATGAGTCAACTTTTCAATGAAAGAAGAACGGAGTCATTTGCCATTATGGAGAGAGCGACACCCAATTTACTGGTCATAAGTCAGATAGCCGAGAGGACAATTAAGCAAGTGCAACTCCAACAAATCAAGTCCACCATTATTTTCTTCACTAAAACAAGGCCACAATGCCCATTTAGATCCCAATGAGGTACCATTCTTCACCATTGTATATACCATTACATATTTTCATTGCATGTTTTCTTATTTTCGGTTCCCTTCTCCGACTTTGAAATTCACCGAGACGATTAAGCTTAAGTTTGGGGGAGGGAAATAGTAGCTAATAATCATTTTGTTTTTGCTGTTTGCTTTGTCATGCATTGCATTTTAGATTTGTTAAAATTCAGAATTTTTTAAAATTTCTTCTTTAGCATCTAGTTACATCTCATCTTTCGTATCTCTCATTTAAGGGTGCAGTGCATTTACCATAAGGGACAATGATGAGATTTCTTAGAAATGCTAGATCCTTAAAATCGCATGATCAATTGTTTAGTAGTGCTAGTTGTTCGCTAGGGAATTCGCGAAAAACTTGACTTTCGCATCTTGATCACATAGTCTATATTGTGATGTGAGTGCGACTTGAAAGTCTTCCCTAGTTTATTTGGACATTATATTGACTAGTTTTCTCATTTATGGCTATTTGATCAACTTGTGGATTACCTCAAAATAATCAAGTCATCTTATCCTTTTTACCANGGTGGGGGGGGGGGGGTGAGAGAAAAGAAAAGAGAGTGAAAAAAGGGTGAGGATTAAGCCAAAGGGCTATGAATTTGAGAAATCCTAAATGTTTACCCAAAAACTCCTAAAGAAAGCACCAAAACAAAAGCCTATACCCACCAAAAAGTATAAACACAAAAGTGTAAATTCGTTGTAAGCTAAAAAAGGCGAAAAGCCAAAGAGCTAAGTGAAAAACAAAGGGTTGAAAAGAGTGAAAAAAGGCTAGATCATTACAAAAAAGAGCTCTCTAGGTGGTTAGTTATATTGAGAAGGAAAAAGGAATCAAGAAGAGAGTGAGATATTGAGATAAATGAGTGTTGTTGAGAGTTGGAAACGGGTAGATCAGAAGAAAAGCTCGTAGCATCAACACTTTTTTCTCAATTGTTTTTAAGCTATGAGTTATGTTTATCTCGAGATAAGTCACTAAGCAATAACCTCCACTACAAATCATTGAAACCTTTCTCCTTAACAAGCTAAACTTGTTGATCACTTGTCCATTCTTGAGACCGCGGTTGAACACCTCAATGAATGTTAAAGAGAAGACCGATTTGAAGCTCGTTGATGCATTATAGAAGATGTGCTATATTTGCTTGAGCATGAATGTGTAGAGTGTTCCCTTGCAAAAATCTAGCATTACTTCGAATTGGTCTTGAATGTTTAAGGGTTTTTATCATGATTGCTTTGAGTTCATACCTTCAAACCATTCATTCGACTTACTTTTTGATTGTTTGCTTGCGGACAAGCGAAATCTAAGTTTGGGGAAGTTGATAAGTGGTGTTTTGTGCATGTTTTCACCCACTTTTTACATGTATTTTAACCTCATTTTTATGCATTTGTGTTAGTTTAGTGCACATTTATCCACATTTTGTATTTTAGCTTACATTTAGGAGTTTTCTCTTGCATTCTTGTATTTTACATCAAAATCATATGCATTAGGTACAAAATTGAGAAAAACTCATTGGAGCTTCTCAAGATGCTAAGGAGTATTCTATTAAGGCTCTATATTAGTTTAGTGAATTTTGGAAGATTTTGGGACAGTTTTGACAAGTTGAGCAAATTTGAGCTAGAAGGCTCCATCTGAAGGGTTTCAGATTGAAGCACAAATGGTAGTCTTAAACATATTAAATGGAGCTGAAATTTTGTGGAGATTTAGAGGATTAAGTTAGATTGCTCTGGGATTTGGAATCACTTGATTTGAAAATAATATGGAGACGTTATGGATTTTACGCTGAAGATGGGTATTATGAGCTCCAAGGTGAAACAAGAGCAGAATTGAAGCCCCTGTACAGCCATATCGGGTAACACCCAATATGGATGCTAGATATGGTTCAACAGAGGATTGGCTTGTACGAGAATAACCCCCTGTCTCACCATATCGAGTGATACCCGATATGGACACTCGATATGGTGAGCAGGCGGATCCTTATCTTCTTTCTTTGGCCTTATCTTAATCCCATTTGACCAAACTCTTATATTATCCGTTAAATACCTATTAGCTGTCATTTTTGTACCATAAGCTGGATTGAGAGGAGAACACAAAAACTTTCTCTTCTTGTAACCTTGAGATCTTGATCTTTATGCTTAAGGATTTGATATTTGAGTTTTCACAAACCTCTATCTTATCTTTATTATCTTTTATTATGATTTCTTTGATCATTTTATCTATGGATTTTTTGGTCATGAGTGANTCTCTATGGATTTCTTGGTCATGAGTGAGTAGTCACCTTATTGGTCTATGGGTAATGGTAGATTTATGCATGAATAGGTTAGATCTTGAATGGAAATGGTTAGTCTTCAAGGAGAGCTAAACTCTAATGATCATTAATGCTTTTCTCACATGAGAGATCATGAAGGAATGATTTAGGCTTCAGCACACCCACAAGGTGTTTTTTGAAATGCTTGAATGAATTAGTGGTTTAGCTTTACCTTGGTTCACCTTAGCTTCTTGTCTTATTAAAGCTGTCCCTTTTTTAGAGATCAATAGGGCATATATCTTAGGCATCTTCTTGTTTGGAAAGCTTGTATCCAAGGCTTGCCTTGTGATTGTTCTTTAAAGCTATCTATTGTGGGAGACCAATGGAGCATAGATCTTTAGCTTCCATACAACAAGATGCTTGATGATTGCTTGAATAGATGAGATGTCTTTGAATGCTTGTTTCCTTAAACATGTTAGTCATAGGTTGTTATTGCTAGTGTCTTGTGAGAGATCAATGGAGACTAGTTGCTTGTCATCTATTCATGTTTCCAAATGTTTGGGACATGATATGATACTTGATTGAAATTGACACGTGTTTAGCTAGTGTACACCTTGCATGCTCGAGAGAGAGTAAGGTACATAGTGGTATATTGGACTCGTTCTTAACCTTGATCATCATAGGTTGATGATTAAGATCATAGCACCAATAGATTGGGTCAAGCTACACATAGTAGTCCTTTGCCTAGGATGGTTCCTCATTTGTGAACGACTAACCAATTACAAGGTCTATTCAATTCTTGCATGATCGTTATTGCCATTACCCAAAGGCCAATATCTTCCCTTATTTTAGTTTGCTTAAGTCTAGCTTCATAATTATCGTTAGTCATTTATTTTCTTGTTTTTTACTTGTTTGAAATTCCTTGAATCGCTTTAGCATAGTAGAATTGTAATGTACTCAAAGTGCTGATCTCCCCCTTGTTTGGATTGATACCATATCACTATACTACAAAGCTCTTCGGAGACTTGTATTCATAGCACTATAGGTTTTTGATATCTCGACCGTGAAAAAGTCGACATCAACTGCTCAGACATGGTAAAAGTAGACATGATAACAAGGAAAATTTCTTGTATTAAAAGAGGGTTCAGAATAGCTTCTCTGGAGTACAGATATACAAACTTTGTCCTTGAAGCAATGATCAAAGCAATAAAAGTAAAGAAACTGATAAACTATTAGCCTGGATGCATGTAAGCTTTTGAGTGTTTTCTGATCATTCTCTCTGGCTTCAGTCGTCTGTATTTATTGGGGAGAGAATCGGGTATAGAGTCGAGACGAACCAAGAGGAAGATTTGGATAGAATCCAAATATTTGTGATTATCCTCTTATGATCGATCGGTCGCACTATTCTCGGTCGATCGGTCGATATCTGAAACGCGTTTTCTGAAGATTCAATATCTTCAGTGATTATCTCTAGCGTATACTGATAACTCCCCAAATGCAACGACCCTTATCTGAATTTGTTCTTGAAGCTTCCTTGAGATTATGGTCTAACTCACGTGGCTTTTGATTTTCCTAACTGCTCACTTCATTCCAAAATAAACGTCTTCATCATCCGGGCCTGGATTTCTGATGTTGACTTGTTGGATTTGGTTGAAAATGTCCATTTGTGCCCTAAAATACATTGTTTTCACAAAAACACTTTGCAAACAGAAAAATATGAAAGTCAGTGGTTTATGTTTCAAATCAAATAGTTTATTTATTAAAAACACCGAAAAATCATATCGAAAAGTGGTAAAATATCATCACTTTTACACTGTTCGAAGAAAAAATGCATTTCAGGATTCCATGATTGTGTTTACATGGATATTTGGTTCATCTAATTTATGAACCAGAAACTGATATGCACTATTATTGTGTGCGTAGTCGATGAAGAGGCAATCCACAATTTTTGGTCCAATTGTGACCTTCTTAGGACAAGGCATTGCTACTTTTGCTAAGAACCCCCACACTTTAAGGTATTTGTATGAAGGTGTATGACCTTTCCAAAGTTCATATGACGTTTTGTCAATGACTTTGTGTGGAATTTTGTTAAGGATATAATTCGTGGTAAGTAAGGCTTCCCCCCCCCCACCCGGCACAGATTATAGGCCAACCAAGAGTCCTTTAACATTGCGTTCATCATCTCTTTTAGAGTACGGTTCTTGCGTTCCACAACTCCATTAGATTATGGTTATTAGGGAGCAATGATTTGATGGATAATTCCTTTCTCAACACAAAATGCATAAAAGGACCATCATATTCACCTTATCTATCATTTCTAACTTTATTAATAGTTTTACCAAGTTGGTTTTCGACTTTGGTCTTGTATTCTTTGAATTTTTCCAAGACTTTGTCTCTACTACGTAAAAAGATATACGTAGCAGAATTTTGTACAATCGTCTATGAATGCGATAAAATATTTTCTTACGCCTCTTGTTTGTACACACTTTAAGTCGCATAAGTCTGTGTGAATTAGGCCAAGAGGTTTGGTTGTTCTCTCAACATGAGGTGATGTGCGTTTTTGTGAATTTTTGCTTGTACAAAAATTTAGCATTTTTGTTTGTTTAATTTGCACTTTGGAATCAGGTTCAAATTGATGGCTAGATTTATAATTCACATGTCCTAATTGTTCATGCCAAATGTTATCCGACTCAGGCAAATAAGCAACATATTTCTTATTTGATAAATCATTGGAAGCGGTTACAACATTCTTACGGAGGATTGTCTGAACACACATTTTAACCAGTCCGTCCTTTTCATAAACTTGACCAACAAACACACCATGCTTCAAGAGAACCAGCTTGTTGGAGTGGAAACTAATAGCAAATCCATGATTGTTAAGAACGGTCCCCGAGATCAGGTTCTTCCTCATGTATGGCACGTGCTTCACATTTTTCAAAGTGAGCTCCTTGCCGGAAGTCATCTTCAACACGATCTTGTATGTGCCTTCTACCTTTAATCTTGGCACATTCCCCAACCTGGGCTGAGTATTTGCTCGTTTGGTAGGAGGTGAACATCTTCTTGTCTATGCAAATGTGGGTGGTGACACATGTGTCGTACCACCATTCCTTTGCGTCTTTCACAACCATGTTTGCCTCAGTCACAACGGAAACCATGTCATCTTCGGTGAGGTCGGCTGTAGCTTTCGCCTTTGTACGATAATCAGTGACCATGTGGCCTTTCCTGTAAAAATAGGTTGTAAAAATAGGTGCACTTCCCTACGAATTTCTTCGCGGCAGGTGGCTTCTTGAATGCCGTGGTGAATTGAGAGGGAATCTTATTTGGAACAGGTTTGTTGGGAACAACCTTTATCTTTTCCTTTCCGCTTCTGTTCCACCATGTTAGCAGCATGAGTGTCACCCCCACGGGGATGGAGTTTGAGGGACTCATTTTGCAACCTGGTTTTGAGGTTTGACATGGTCAACTTCTTTGCTTTTGATCAAGATATTCTTAAAGGCTACCGAGCTAGGAGGAAGCTTCTTGATGAGGCAATTGACTTGAAAAGCTCCATGCCTTTAGTGCCTATCGAGCTAATGATAAAGAGAAGCTCATTGACTTGTTCCATGATGGGCCAATGGTCCACCATTTTGTAGGCCAATGGTCCAGTGTGTGGGAAAGAATTCACACACAACCAAAAACTTGTCAAACGGATCTTTTAAGGGATCGTCGACTCTCTATTGTGAACCGCTCAAAAAGTTCAGGCAAAAGACAAAGAACAAGATGAGAAAAGTGGGGTTGCTTTATTGATAGCAAAGAGAATTCTCGAATACAAGCTGTTAAGACTTAGGCTATTCGAAAGAGAAGAAGATGATCTAAGACCTACGACCTTAGATCCTATATATACTCTAACTAGACCGCCTTAGGGCTCAAGCTCTTTCGTGGGCCACCTTCCATTTCCTGAAGATATGCTTCCATTCTTCCAGCAGTCTTCTGGATAGTTTCCTTTCTCCTTAGATACTCCAATGATTATATTCACGAACCTTCTTTCCTGACGGCGCTCGGAACAGACCTTAGGGCTTTATCTTGATGGAAGATGGAAATGGGTCCAGGGAACTAAGCTGGGCTATTTGGCTAGTTATAAGTGTTTCTGGGCCCACGAGATTGTTGAGATAATCTAGTGAGTCGTATGTGTTCTGATGATCATCTCATTAAAAACCTTGGCAAAGAAAACCGCATGGAAAAAACCTTACCAAGGGAAAAAGAGTGTGATCACGATGATCATTTGATGAAATGTTCGTCGTGGGTCCTTAGTTCGTAATGAGACTAAGCCATGCGCACGGACCCACGGGACGCGATGTTGCTAGGCAAGCTAAGTTGGCTCGCGGAGTGGGACGTGAGCCATCTCGTGGGCCATACTTGATACCTAGCTCACGGATTGGAATGTGAGAAATTTCGTGGGCCATGCTTGAGGCTTGGCCCACGGATATTAAAGAGAGATTTGTCTCGCGAGCCACGACAAGGACGTAGCCCGCGGACCATGACATCGAGCTCACCCCGCGGGCCATGTCGAGCATGAAGCCCGCGGGCCATGTCAAAGATATAGCCCGCGGGCCACGGCATGAATGTAGCCCGCGGGCTGTGTCGTCGAGCCCGTCCCACGGGCTGTGTCGAGCATGCGGCCCACGGGCCATGGCAAGGATGTAGCTCGCGGGCCACGGCAAGAGTATAGCCTGCGAGATATTGAGCATGTAGCTCGTGGGCCATGGCAAGGATGTAGCTCGCGGGACACGGAAAGAGTATAGCCCGCGAGCTACGCTATTAGGCTCATCCCGCTAGCTACATCCACAGTAAGGATGTAGCTCGCGGGTAAAGGCCGTGGTCTTGTCCCGCGGGCCATGGTCCAGACTTGGCCCACGGATGATTGTCTCGGTGTCTTTGTTTGATCCTTTGCGGGTCCATTTCATGTTCAGACGTTCAATTGATCATAGGGAGATCGAATTGGTTTGTCTAAGAAGGTTCGGGACCCGTAATGAGACTTAGCTAGCACATTCCTTGGTGAAGTTTATATCGGGACCCATCAACCAAATGTTCATAGAATAGGCTTGATGGTTCGTCGTGTGAGTTTGTAAAGGGTCTGGCCCACATAACAAGCCAAGGGACATGTCCTGCGAGCCAGATGTCGTGCATGACCCGCGGGATAGTTTATGTCCGTAGTCTGCGGGCCATGTCGATCATGTAGCCCGCGGATGTTTGTGTGAGCTTATCTGCTGGCCATGTTCATTACTTGGCTCGCGGGGTAAGTCTAAGAGATTTCTCCGCGGGCCAAGCTTGGTTCATGTCCTGTTATGTGCCTTGTTGATCGTGGGACCCTCGGTAGTCCATACTTGATTATATCGTTACCAATCAATAGTCTATGACTGTAATGCTGTATGGTGTAGACACATGACTGGTTTGTGGGCCGTAGTAGTGTTTTGTGGTAAACATTAAGCCGTTTTATGCTATCAATCTTCGGGGGTGGAATCTAACCCCCACAGTTAGCCCCCCAAGTCTCTATTGCTTTGTTAGCTATGGAGAGTTAGAGTATAGCCTAAAAACTGAAGATTGATGCATGGTTGTTGATCACATACCGTTGAGATGGCATGGTTATTGATGTGTTGTCTTTCGACGGGTTGTTATCCCAGATGTGGGCCATGCATGTCATGGTATATGAAATTTGAAGGTTGCCCTGACACGTCGATCGAGATGAATATTATGGATTTCCCTCCAAAATCTTCTATTTAAGAGAAGCCTCCCCATCATTCTTCTCCAAAGCAAGCAATCCTGAAGTTCATAAGTTTTCCAGAGATTTCCAGGTAACTCTCTGTTCTCTCTCCTATTCTTTGTGTTTTTCATGATGTGACATGATAGAAATTGATGCGTTGGATCTTCCTAACAATTGGAGAAACTTGTAGAAATTGTCTGGTTTGGATGAATCATTGAAACTTCAGGCATTTGTAACGTTGGATCTTCCTAAGCTTAGAAACTTTGTAGTGAATTGTTATAATCTGAGAACATTATTCACCGACCCTACCCTTTCCCCCATGTTTCTCCGCTATCTTCTTCCCTCAGCATCCACTCATTTAATCTCCATTCTTTCTTCTTTCCATCCTTAGAGAAATTTAGGAATTTTAAAGATGAGTGCAGTGGAGGATGATATGTACCTTGGTGAGTGGTTGGAAAGGAAGAAACGGGCCACGATCCAAGGGAAAAGCATAAGAAACTCTTTACGGAGGGCTCGGCTCGTGCGGTCCGTGACTTGGGTCGCGGAAGAGAATAAAATAGATGTACGGGCCCTGACGAGAACTTGGGTTGCTCGGACCCCCCCCCCCCTAGCAGTTCGGTCTTTGGGCTTTCCCCTGAAGACGTAGTCCCACGACGAGGAGAGCTTCAACAAATCTAGCGGTCTTCACGATGATGCGAGGGAGGCGAGCTTCGTTCGTGGGTCCCGGCACGATGTAGCTCACGGGGCTCATCCATACTCGACTGGTGCGGGCTACGTCTCCTGTGGGTCCCGATCGAGCGTAGATCGTGGGTTCACGCTCGTTTGACCGGTGCGGGCTTCGTCTCCAGTGGGTCCCGACATGATGTAGCTCGCGGGGTTCAGGATCATCTGACCGACGTCGGCTTCGTCTCCAGTGGGTCCTGACATGATGTAGCTCGCGGGGTTCACGCTCATCCAACAGGGCGTGGGCTTCGTCTCCTGTGGGTCCCGTCGTCATGTAACTCGCGGGGTTCACGCTCATCCGACCGGCGTGGGCTTCGTCTCCTGTGGGTTCCGACCGGACATAGCTCTCGGGGCCGAAGCTGCTCGGTTGCATGCGGGCCATGGCGGAGCTCGCGCGAGCTTCGTTGGGTCAGATGATCCCGCGAGCTTCGTTTGTCCTTCCGACGCGGGCTAGCATTCGTATGAGTCCCATCTTGGCTTGGCTGGTGGCGTGCTTAGGCTAGCTCAGGATCTAGGTGAATCTCCTCTTAGGAACCATTCCTTAGGGGATAATATGCTTAGGAAATGTTCCATGGATAATGGTCGTTCCAAGCCAAGGAGACGTCTTCTTAGTGAAATGTCGGATGACGAACCGTCGAGTTCCTCTGGAAGTAGTAATGAGAGTAGTGATAACCTGGTTGACGAAGCTCTTGATGATTACGGGAACCATGATATTCCCTTGCCATTGTTTGGTGATGATGAGGAACCATGTATTGATATCAAGGTGGAAATGGATGCATATGATGATTTCTCCATCAAGTATGATGCGGTGAAAGCTATGATTGAGGCCGAGCGGGACATCTTGAATAACCAAGCCAAACGACCCGAAGTGAGGAGGATTGCACCGGACCCGCCTGGATCCACATTATCCGATAGATTTTCAATAGACAAGCTGCGGAAGGTGTTTCTTATTCCCCATGATGTGGAGATCATCATCCCATCACCTTCTGATCGTATTTAGAATGCTCCTCCAGGATACTTTTATCTGCTGGAGAGCTTCTTTTACGAGGCGTTGCTATGATTGCCTCTTCCAGATCTCTTTGTCGATTACTTAGCCAAATACAAGCTATGCATATCTCAACTTCCTCCCAATGGACTCCGGCATCTGGTGGGGACCATGGTTCATTGTATCGAATGTGGGGTCACAGTGAAATCTGATTTTCTATCCCATGCATTGTCGACCCGTCCCACCAGCAATACTCGGTTTACATATGCTATTTCGGGGAAACGGGGCCAAGGTATTATCAGAGATCTCCCAGGGAAGGTTCACCACTGAGATGAACATTTCTTCTACGTTAAGATTGATCGTCACTCCATTAAGGGTGGTGGTTTTCATCGAGTTAGATCTCAATGGGGCCCTAAAGGTTTGGCCCACCCGTGTTGCTTCTTTATAATTCATGCATTGTTCTTGAAATTGCTGAATGTTTATCTAACCCTTCATTGTTTTGGTTTATGCATATCACCATATCTCGTTCAGGGGAGTAGAAGGTTGGTCGTCGTTGCTTCAGACCCTACGAGCGAATTCCACTCACTGGAAGAAGACTTTCTCTTTGGACAGAGTATAGCGTGTTCGCTTTCGTGGGACCGGCTTCGAATCTCCTAACCGTTCATACAATACATTTGAAGTTGTGAAGGCAAGGATGACTCTCATCGACATGATCCTTCAAGGGAAAAGTGCTGGTGAGACTGAGGCACAGTCTGAAGTGTCGCAGGCTGGTCGTGCGGGTCCTGCAGCACGTTCCGGTAGTTCGTCGCGAGGCCCGGCCAGTGAGACTCTGAGAATTGACAAGGGCAACAGCGTTGCCGTGGATGGCCCACGCAAGAGGACGAGGAAAGCGAAAGAGACGCAACCATCGGTAGTTGAGGAGGAGGTCCCACACCTGGATGTTTTTCCTCCGGAGTTCGACAGGCGTGTTGTCGCCTCGGACTACCTTGCTCGCGTCATTCGGTTTGGGGAGCCATTTGTTCCGATGGGGTCCCTTGAGCACCAAGACTTGTACATGGATATATCCGCTGCTGGCATGGATGTGAGTGATATCTTGACTCCATGGATTGTTTTTTGGTTAAGGCTAACTTTGTTGTTGTTGTGTTGAAGTTCATTGCTTATCAGAACGCGCTGGTGAATGCATATCAGGCTGATCTCCATGGGGCCCGTGCAGAGTCTGATGAGCTTAGGAGGATCCAAAAGTCCCACAAAGATCAGCTGATCGAAAGGGAACATTACTATATTATACAAAAATCGTGTTTTATCAAATCAAACAAGTTTATTGTAATCATTTATAATTCTAGTTTTATTCATTTGCTTAATCTTTTTTATCACATTATATGTTAATGTTATTCAACTTCATAATATCTTATTTTAAACATTGTTTGAAATTCCAACGATATGAAAATGGAGAATTTAATTAATGAATTAGTTGTTTTGCAATATTTTTTTTAAAAAAACAAATGAATAAGATTTAATAACCAAATTATATATTAATATTAATATTTATTAGAACTTGTTAAGAAGTGTAACCCTAATTGTAGACTGTTGGGAGAGAACCATCCCAAACATGTTGGGTTTCCAGTGTATCGTCTTTGGTACCTTATAAGTTGTGAGAACGAGGCAATATTTTTTTCGCCTCCTCAAATCATATTAAGTTGTGAGAACGAGGCAATATATATAAATTACCTTATCTTTTTCAAAAAGAAGAAAAAAAAAACAATGACGTCCAGATTTTCTTTGACCATTTGATCATTTTCAAGAAAGAATAGTTTTGCATTGGCGTTTTTTTGTTGTTGTAGAGGAATTCAACAGACTTTCCATCCGTTAACTATTTTTTTCTTTGGTCAACCTCAACTCAATGCATTAAGTTAAACAGACAAATCAATGAACTCTATTCAATACACAGTTTTTTTTAAAATACAATTTTCAAATAAATCCTAACTTTCAATCAAATGTAAATACCAAACACACCAAGGGATCTAAAGAATTAAACTATTGTCTAAGCTAAAAACTGCGCATTAATGCAGAAACGAGTCTCTGCATTTTATCTGGAAGAATCTGAAACCTGAAAGATAGCATCGTATTCACAGATGGTTAATCAGAATCTTTAATCGATCTATTAATATAACACTGGCAGTGACAAAAAGAAGAACCTTTTCATGATAGGATCACTAGCCCGAGATAGAGCGATGCACAAAGAAACACAAAAGATATCATTCCCCTGAAATAAAAACACTCTGCTATTACTGAGGGACATTGCGTGATTACTGAGAGTTGTTGTTGTGTATAATGTGGATTAAAAGCTAACCAGATGACACCCCAGCCACAACCAGTACAGCAAGGACAGATCTCTGCGAACTTCTCAGCATCACTTGAGTGGACTCTCCTTGATATCAGATCATCGTAGATATCTAACATCCATTACAGCCACAGAATAATGTGACTTCCTTCTTTATTGTTCAAATCTTTAAGTTCAGTTAAGGAGACAAGAAATACATACCGTAAACTGAGAATAAGCTATTCATCACACCTGCAATGTGAATCAAGCTTTTATATGAAAAAGATGAAACTCAAAGAAGTCAACACGATATTGTAGAAGTTTAAAGGTATTTTTACCAATGAAAAGAATGACATAACGCAGAATTTTGACTGTAGAAGTCTCTTGTAGAACCCAGACGACAGCAAGAAAAACAATGAAACCTGAATTTTATTTTTATCAACGATTTAAGGACTTTGGGCACTTAAAAAATAAACTGGAACAAGCAGAATTACGAGATAACACACCTATACACAGACTTCGAAGCGTCCACTGTCGAAATTGGAAATTTAAATCTCATTTGTTTGATGTTAACTATTCAAGGAAATGAAGCTGTTGAATAAAGGGAAATAATGACGACTTTTTCTTACGTTTTTGGCAATGAATAGGACGATGAATAAAGCAAGAGCTAGACCAGCAGCAGCAATTCTGGCTGTAAGTAGATTGGTAGATGCAAGAATCAAAGCCATTCCCCAAAATGATGAACCAAGATCTATAACAAATTCAACAACAAACAAGTTTAACATTATTAGCCTATCTAGGTGCTTCACTTAACAGTAACAGAAAGTCTAAATTCAAAACATTTTGTTGATTTGTATAAAGGGGATATATAGATCGTGCATTACAGCCAGCAGGTAAGATCAGCCAATAAATGCCACCACGTGTTGTAGTCGAACCCCCTTCATTTGCATTCACCTCCATCCCCTCCACCTTTAGATTCAAACCAAAATAAGCGATATTTGTAAATAAAAACACATTATATAAGACTATGCAGAGCGATTCTAGACCGTAAACAATTAGCATGAACATCTTTATAAACCCAGCCCTCCCTAGCTGCTTTCTAGCCAAGTCACAACACACATGATCTGTTCCATTCCGTCCTAGGCTAGTTATGGTAGACCTAGAACTAAGGCTTGAACAGCTGAACTTAGTATCTGTCTTGGCTTCTTCGACTGATAAAAAATGCAAATACTTTACAGACTTCACTGTGTTCGGGAATAATAATAAACTAATAAGGAAATTGCAACCTCTCAACAAGATGCCAATTCTACGATTTTGCTAAACAGTCATGTCCAGAGACATCATTGCTAAAGAAATACCCTTTTTTAGTTCATGGAAGTGAGAGAGCTTTTCCTTACATCTCCACAAGTAAGCTTGCAAGCAACGGCATGACTGGCTTCGTGTAAAAATACCGTGATTAGTTTAAATGGAGTCAGCAGAAACGTCCTCCATAGCTGTAAAAATCCAGAAAACCCAAGATCTTAAGAACAAGAGCACCAAATATTGAATGAAAGTTCCATGAGCACACAATCGGAATACCCATTTGACTAGATCTTCAAATTGAACCGAAGAAAACAATTAAAGGTTCAAACTGACCAGAAGGATAACGACGGTGAAGATTCCGATGGTGACGAGGAACGTGGTTTGGTTTCGGTTACAGCAACTCCGGAGTTCCCAGTTCGGCGTGATCATCTTTTAACTTCAAGAATCTGTTTTTCTTCCCCAGAATCTCAAGAGTGATTGGGAGAGGGAAGAATGGAGGAATTTGATTGGTTTTTAGTTGTTATTTCAGTTTTTGACATTTAGTTTGTAAACTTTGTCCTTCGAGGAAATTGGGAAGAAAATTAGTATTACTTTTCTTTTTTAGGAGGAATTAATCAAAGAAGATTAGGTGACCCATCCATGACCAGATCGTTTCACGCGTTTTATTTACTTCGAAATTAGTGTTTTTCTCTTTTCAAATTCCATTTCGGTGATTCTAAATATAAAAATTTAATAGTTGATAAAACAAAAATATATATAAAAATTTAATATAGATAAAAAATATTTTGTTTAATAGCAGTTTTCTCTTACTTTTTCGATGATCCCTAAAATTTTGTAGACAAATTTTGGTTGTTTGAAATTTCGTTCACATAATTTAGCACCGATTAGGAAGATTTTATTAACTGCTTCACTCGGATCCACCATGCAAACTTCATTGAACGGAGGAGGCGACAAAGCTAGCGATTCTCACACATGACCTAGTTTCGAGAACATGAGCACTCTGTTCAACGACTTGCTTATACGCTCTGCTAAGCAAAACAAAATTAACCAATTCATCGCTGATAAATTGGAGGAACTCACTGTTCGTAACCAACCACGGAAATCTTCCAGAAGACTCTTCAGAGTAACTCCTCTTGATGGCACGAGATCAGCAATTCACAGGAATCCTAGCAACCGCGGGGAACATCCTCGAGGGTTCGACAAGACCATTGACCTGACTAAGGACACCCCCAAGGCTAACAAAGAACCTCACAACGACGATGATCGTGAAAGAGAGCCAACCCCACATGCTGAGACTCGACATACATAGAATCCAGAGAACCCTGAAGTCGAGAAGATCATCAGGTGGTTTACAGACGACGAAACCCCTGAGGAATTATCTGATGACGATCAGGTCGGCATCCACAAGGCTGAAATCCTCCAACTTATAACATCCCTTCGCAGGACCGAAGCCACCATCCAACAAGTGCGATCCCGAATCCACAAGGGAACCAGGCACACTCCAGAGATTAACCTCATGCTCTAAGAATCACAAAAAACGCCATCCACACAGAGAATCATTGGAGCTCGCATCCCAGATCCAGGAAAAATCAACAAGATTCCTCACTATGTTGAAGCATCAGGTCATATGGAGAACTTGACGTCCTTCCGCATCACAATGAACAGTGCTAAGTTTCCTAGGGAACATGAGGATGCAAGCTTCTGCCTCCTCTTCGTCGAGAACCCCAAAGGGCCTGCCTTACAATGGTTCTCAAGGTTGCCTAGGAATTCTATCGACAACTTCCATGAGCTCACCACCGCTTTCCTCAAATACTACTTCATCTTCATGGGGCAGAAAACAACCAATGTTGATATGTGCTCTATCTCGTAAGATCTGATGGAACCTTTGCGGTCATACATCACTAAGTTCAAGATGCTCATATCCTAGGTCAAAGGGATGAGCGATCATGCAGCACTCCGTGCATTGAAACAAGGGTTATGGCAAGAAACAAACTTCCAAAAGAAACTAGCAACCTGACCTCCATCAACAATCCAGGACGCCTTACATCTCGCCATCGGCTACATCTTCAATGAAGAAGAGATGCAAGTTCTCCGAGCAAAATATGCATCGGCTAGGGTACCACGGACTACTCAACCATCCACTGCTCAATTTAATGATAGGAAACATACTCAAACGTCCAAGTACATCCATCACAAAGGACCTGGCTCTCACAACTATTTGGTAGACGAAGGAGAAAAAAACACCTTGGGAGCTACAAGACATGTTGGACGGGGTGGTAGTAGAGGCTCAAGACGTGGACGCAGACGCTCAGAAGGATGGGCAAGAAATCGGATAGGCTACGACGAGAACGCGTACTGCAAACTTCATTGAACCAAGGGATATTCAACACAGAATTGCAAGACCTTGGGTTCACAGTTAACGGCTAAGATACTATAGCTCGGCAACATGGTTCACATCAAAGACTTCCAGCAGGACACGGACGAGGATCATCCCAAGGAACAGCCTTCAGCCAACGAGTAGAAGAAGCGCAACACGTCCAAAGACGAAGATCAGAACGATGGCGCTCATCAAAGGATCAACATGATCATGGGTGAATCGCAGTATATCATGGACATTAACTCGTCCATCAAGGCATTTCAGAGGCGTGCAATCACGGCACCAATCCAGGCTAACGAACCTCGCCATCCACCATGCACGATATCCTTTACAGAGAAAGATGTAAAAGGAATCGATCAACCTAACAATGATCCTCTTGGCGTCAAACTAATTGTGAATGACTTCGATGTGGCTCGAGTATTGATTGATACATGTAGTTCGGTGGATGTCATCTTCAAAGAGACCTTACCCCGGATGAAGGTTGATGCTCCCGATATCATCATAGCTCCCCCGTCTCTCACTGGATTTTCAAGAGGAACGACTTTGACCATCGGCACGATCAATCTACCAGTCCAAGCTGGAGACGTCACGCAGATCGTAAGGTTCTCGGTAGCCGATCATATCGCAATCTACAATTTGATCTTAGGATGGTTAAGTACGATACAGGCGGTACCATCAACTTACCATCTATGTGTCAAGCTCCCAACCCCATCGGGAGTCAATACATTATGGGGAAGCCAGAAGGAATCCCGCATTTGTCTCTTAGCTAACACAAACTTCACAAGCCAACGCGAAATGATGACGAGGATGATAAGCAACAAAAGAAGCAGAGGACTGGCAATGTTTCCATCATACCAAGAACCGACATCAAACCTCGGTCCAACGTTAAGTCCAATCTAAGCATCAACAATGAACTACGAGTCGACTTGATCCCCTTCCAGGGTACGTAGGCAGCTCATCTTCACGATGAGTTCAGTTGACCCCTCCGATAAAAAAGGGGAAGTAGGAGAGCATACTCCCACTCAATTCTCACGGCCAGCGAAAACTTTTCGACCAGCAATTCAACTGACAGAGTCAACAAACTCATCCTACCATCGTATTCAGGTACTAAGCAACCATCCATGCCATATACTTTTCCATTTTTTAACTTTCATATGCCATGGCTCGCCATTTCCTCTCCTTGAGACAATATCCCGCGATCCGAAAGCTTTGTTTGGTCGTGGAAACACATCTCAAACAGCATCCCGCACCCGAAAATCCTTTTGGGTCGTACCGAACACGTCTTGAGCAACATCCCGCTACCCGAAAGCCTTGTTGGGTCGCGGAAACACATCTCAAACAGCATCCCGCGACATGAAAGATTTGTTGGGTCGCGGGAACACGTCTTGAGCAACATCCAGCTAACCGATAGCCTTGTTGGGTTGTAGGAACACATCTCAAACAGCTCCCGTAACCCAAAAGCCTTGTTGGGTCGCTGGAACACATTCTCGGCAGCATCTCGCGACCCGAAAGTCTTGTTGGGTCGAAGAAACACATGCAAAGTACCCTTCCGCGACACGAGAAGTTCAATTGGGTCGCGGATCCTGACAAGATCAACTCATGCGACCCAAATTCTTTGATTGGCTCGTGGATCGAAATTGCAACAACATCCTGCGACCGACAGGAACACGTCTAGGTCGCGGGAACACATCATCGATGACATCGTGCTAACTGAACATCTTGCATGGGTCATGGGTACACGTTCGATGAAGATCCCTGCGACCTGCAGCCTCACTCTGGGTCGCGAATCATAGCTCTAGGCATATCCTGCGACCTATAACTCATCATAGGTCGTTGAATCAAACCTCAACAACATTTCCACGGTCCTCGAACGTGCCGACACAATCTTGTTGTTGATCTTGGCATCAAGCCTCTCTAGATGGGGAGAAGTTTGACGTTAGGATCGACTCATGACTACAATCCAAAATTACCTCGATGATAGTCCCACACGGGTGTTCTTAAAACGCAAGCTATCATCGATAAGTTAGCATATGAGCTAAAATCCTATCACAGCTCACTTACGGAGGTTATTAGGCTTTAGGGCGTATCGAAACACCGCCATTGTTACTGGTCACAACAATGGTTACACACGGGTTCTTTAACACCTCTCATTGGTAAGGCGCGCGATGATTATCACCGGAAACAGTCTCACTAGTGTAAAGTGAGTATGTGGAAGAAATAATTCGCCTTAAAAATCCATTTTAACTAAACACTAATCATGAACATCTCACAGGCACATCCTTGGCGCAACATCGCAAGGTGAGATCATCTTGAGTTTAAGCTAATTCCCACAAAGAGCATGATCGCTTCGCTCATTCAAGTGACCCAATGAAACCCAGCTAGCACGTTGGTCATATAACATCTCGCTGGCAAAATCTCCATACATTTACGCTAGTATAACAAACGCAAGCAATGCTTTAATTTATCATAATACTTGGAGGTATGATTAGAAAAACTTTTCCTTCACGACGAAATCACAATTCGGAAACAACTAGCAAGCTACGAAATCATGCATCATAAAACTAAGTTATCATACTTAAGCGTTCAAGGGCCTATCGGCCATACATTACGACGAGTTCAAAGAAGTAGATAAAGTCATCCAGGAACAAAATAAATGAGTTATTACACTTCACCGAATTAAGTATCAAAAGGGAGTCATATGCCAAAGTCTAAGCTATAAGCAAAAGAAAAATAATCATCAGTGCTCTACACCGGCGTGTCCTCATCCATTGCGTCCACAACAAGGATCGAAACATCAACCATCGCTGGTCCCTAATCAAATGGCTCAGCATGCTTCGGCATGCAAAGCCCAGACAGCTCTGTCGTAATCTCATCCACGAGACACTTGTACTCAACGTCAGCATCTAAGTAAAGAGCACGAGATGCCTCCATTTTAATCTCCAATTCCGCAAGAGTATGAAGGTGCTTGCCTTGCAACGACTTCATTATTTGAAGACCATTATCCGCGTACAATCGGAAACAAGAAGATGGTTAAAACATTTTTTGAATATACGAAATGTCTAAGTATCTTTGAAAATCTCACTAACCTACAGGAATAGGCACATACGATTGGACATCTCCTCTCTAAACTTTAGCATCTTTGCATGAGCAACCTCAGCATGGCAATGATACTTGACTTCAATGGCCACCCTCATCATTTCCTCCGAGGTCACGGCACTCTTGTGCTTAAGAGCATGCTTTGCCCCGATCTCACCTTTCTCTCGAAGCGAAGTGCCTTAGCTTTCGCCTCGGCAAGATGGTTGACCATCGAAGCCATCTCCCTCTCATGAGACATCTGGACCTTCATAAGATCCTCGTTCTTCTTGTATGCATCAGCGATATCAGTCTCCTATCCGACCAACATGTGGTTCATATAAACCATGTGCTGCAAAATCAAGAATACACAAGTTAGTCAACAAATCAATATGCATAGCAGTGTAGCAGTGTAGTAGTGTAGTATCGCTCTCCGTGATGAAGGGACTCCACCGGAGGAAAGACATCTCCGTCACGAACCACGCTAGCATAAAACACTGCATCGGCCCTCCTCAGACCCTGGTGACATAGCATTCACCTCCGGAGGAATGACATCCGCCTCGACAGCTGGCGGAGGGGTCTCATTAGAATTCCTCATTCTCTTGCGTGGGACATCATCGTCAACACCCTTGCCCTTCTTTGAAGCATCAATGGCAACACCTTTGCCTCTGTTTTTCTTCACGACAGCCTTCGTGAAAGCTCCTGGAGCACGCACGGCACATACATTGGACCGATGAGATGAGCCCTCCACAAGTCCCTCACATCCTGCGGTTATCGCTACAGTAAACTGGACCTCAAGGTTGTCACCAACTCCTCCCTGTCCGATCTCATCCATGAATGTCATCCTAACTCTCACCATATCATAGGTGTTGATTGTACGTTATGGTGATTCGAAACCTTCCCGACCAAAGTGAGCGTTCTACACACATGTCAAAGTAAAGGTCATGTTCCAATGATTGGATCGATCCTCGAGAACACGTAACACTCGTGTAAAATCGTCGAAATGAGCAAGGTGAAGCGAACGCTCTGAAAAAGAAACAAAGTGGTTTGATAGCATCATAAGGTTTTATAGCAAGCAATAAAGACAAGGTAGACAATTAGATAACCTATAAGGTGTCATCGGGACAAACCTCTAATACGGTCCATCCGCGTTTTTCCGAGATAGCATACCTCATACTATCCTTCCGAGTCTTGCGAACTTCAAGCACATCTAGCAAGAAATCTCCATCAATCTAAACTCCGTATACGAGTCAGCGGACTACGATCCCTACCAAGTGACACACACGATTGGGAGTGAGATGATAAAATGCAAGCCGGTAATACTTCAAGTTTTGAATGATCATAGTAGGGATGGGAAACCATATGAAACTGTGGTAGAAGAAACCCTCGAGCAAACAAAAGTATCCGTCAGGAGCATCATGGACACGGTCGGAAGAAGATGGGATAACTATCTCGACGTCGTCAGGAATCATGAAAAACTCCCTAAGCTTGGCTATGGAATACTCATCGGAAAATATCGAACCAGGTGGATCCAGGATAGGCCTTGCGGTCCTACGACGTTTGTTCTCCTGGTTCAAGATAAATCGCTAGGCCATGATCAACTCTCTCTTCATCCCGAACCTGGCCGAGTAAGCATCAAACTCTTCCATCTCAGCTTTGATGTTACCCAATGGAATATCCCCAAGGCTAGTCGAAGCCTTTATATCATTCACTATCTATGGCAAGGGCTCATCAAAAGCATCGCTACGACAACTATAACCATCATCACCGCTGGCATTACTAATGAGGACATCGAAGCTAGCTTATCAGAATCTGAGGAGGAGATCATCGACATACCAGCTAAGAAGGAAACTCTAAGAACAAGATCTGGCACAAGAAAATTAAGAGAGGAGTTTAACACTTCAGTAGAGAATCTCATCACACTAATAGAAGATCCAAGAAGATAAGCTTGTCAAGGGAACAACTCTTTTCACCATAACCTTTGCATCCGACGGATGTGTGACAACCCCTTCCTCGTTGTTGTGTTCC
>OVAP01001526.1:0-23450 GCA_900406295.1 Aurinia saxatilis | reverse complement strand
TCAAATAGCTTGAGTGGATATACTACAGGGTCATCCGCGCAGGCAATCCAATGGCTTTTGATACGGAACTAAATAATATGCTTTGTCTCGGGACCAAGAGGATAAATAAACGGATCTAGACCCAAAATCTCTTGATAATCCAAAAGAAAAAATGTAAGAATTTGTTTTGGTAAATGAATTGATTTATATTTTTACAACAAAAAAAGATTGAGCAATTAAATTTATTAGCTATATATATAATATATATCAATAAAATGGTATACATATTTTCTTTTAAAAGGCAAAAACATGAAAACCCAAAAAATGACTTTGAAAATAGTAGAATCGGGAAAGTTAAGAAAACCAGAAGAAAATGGTAGTATGTAACATTTATCAAAAGATCAACACTACTTTTACTAGTCTTATGCTATATATTTCTAACAACAACATAACTTTTTTTGTTTGGTTGTAAATTAACAACAATAATACTTTTCTCGTAAATTCAAGGTTATATAATGTGTGTTGCTTTTTTTGGTTGGTCACCAGATTATATATGAGTGTTGCTTTGAACAATCGAATATTCAACGAGTCAAAGTCATGCATATGTTAGGGCCTTAATACATGTAACTTTAGAGAATTTGCTCTTTCATCAATGAATCTTAATTCATGTGTACTGTTTTTTCAACGACCAATATTGTTATAAATCTTGTCCAAAGTCTGGTTCAGTTTTGGTATAATGATCATGTCATGTTGGTCAATGACTGCAAAATGTAACTAAATATGTAATGTAAGTACCATATAACTTTCCCTCTTTGCTCAAAACTAGTTTTTGCTCAATATTCCTTGAAGTAATTATTATGTTAATTAAACCACACTCATTATGATTTGGATTCAAAGTGGTGAATTGTTAGAAGTGATGTGAACGATGCGGTAGAAAATATCTGTTATGAAAGTGGCATAACCAAAGTAGTGATAGATAAAAACGATAGAGACTATAAGATAAACTCAAAATGATTACCTTTTATTACTTAACTTATAATCGATTTTTTTTTTTTTTTTGAGTTATCTTCAAATATGTTGATTACCAATTTACAACACTTTGAACGCCAATTTCTTTTAATAACAAGGTGAATCGTTGGACGTAGTTAATAGTATGTTTCACATTTATACCAAAAAAATGTACTTGTTTCGGATGAGAAAAGTATAATTTTCTCCAAATGTGACTTCTAAGCTATTGCAAAAAGACAAAATTAAAGAATAAATTAAACAAAAATCATTACTGTCAATTATTAAAGGGAAGAGTTATTAAAATATATCTACCACTGAAACATCATCATGCTTTCAGTTCATCAAGATGTATGACCTTTTTTTGGTAAAAAATGGGGATAATTTTAAAATTACTATTTTTGGTGTATCACTTTTTTAAAATATCATGAGAAGAAGTAAATTTTCAAAAATATTATTATTTAAATATTAATTATTTATAAGGTTTAAGGGTTTATAATATAGGGTTTAGGGTTTAAAAACTCTAAACCTTAAACCCAAAAAGTCTTCCACCTATAATAATTCATAATCTCCTAGAATATAAACCCTAAATCCCAACAATTAAACCCTAATAGTTACTAAAAAACCTTAATTTTATAAGGGTCTTACCCTAAATTCTAAACTCTAGAAATCCAAAGTCAATCCTAAACTATATAATTTTTCTAAACCTAAGTCTCGAAGTCTTAAACCCTAGCAAATTTGTAATGAAAAATATTTTTAGTAAATGATGGTAATTTTGCAAATATACCAAAAGTACTAGTCTTGAAAATGAGTATTTCAAAAGTGGTATTTCTTAAAATTTTCCTAAAAACCAAGGTGTAGCCTTGTTGATAAAATTTGTCAACAAATCAATTTTGTTATATTTTCGTCATAAAATTCTCAGATATAAAATTACGTAATACATTTTTATACATTGAATATAAACAAATTATTTTATATTATATTTTTAGTTATTATTAAAAAATTGTTATCAGTTACTGTTATTTCATTAGGAAATGAAATAAACAGACGCAACAGAAATGAAACTTATACGTAATTTTCCTTTTACAAAAAAAAAAAATTTATATATAATTTAACTGACCACTATTGAGGTATGGGTTCGTATGAAAGACATCCCCTACGAATATCTCTCGGTGGACACGATGCATAAGCTTGGCAAACACATCGGCCATGTTGAAGAAATTGCTTTCAACTCCAGAGAATCCCACTTTGCGGATTACGTGCGTGTGCGTATCACTATGCAAATAGCTAATCCTGTCTTGTCTCACAAGCGACTTACATTGCCGGGGAATGAATTTGCGATCCTGATTTTTACCTATGAAAAGATCCACAAGAAATGCTTCCACCGCCTCCGTCTTACACATGAGAGGTCTTCTTGTCCCTTGTTGCGATCCTCACACTCCCATAAACAAAGCCCTGCTTCATCTCAACCCTCAACTTCTAGGGCTACATCGGAGTCTTCTCTGCCTTCGACTCCCTTGTCTGTCGGTGTCTCTATATTGGAGGGCCCCCCAGGTTTCTCCCCTTTGTTCCCGGAGTTATCATTAGAAGATCGTAAGGCTGCTGCTTTATACATATCTCATTCTGATGAAGGAGAACGCCGAGCTCGTATCTGTCGCATCCGTCAATGGATCGAGGAGACGCAAGCCAATCCTCAAACCAGAATGCCATTGCTTACAAAGAATGTCAATAAAAACAAGGGTCACATGTTTGAATACGCGGAGGATGCGCAAAGCTCTCATTCTCGTCCTTATGCAATCTCCGAGGAACGTTTTACCCCTGTTCACCACTCTGTTTTTAACAGAATAAGAGCTCTTCTCCTAATGACAACCTATATTCGGGGAGGGTTTCAACGGGTTATCGTCTAGGTTCTACTCGTAAGACCTGTTCGACCGGGAACTCTAAACCCAACGGTAAGGGTCGTCAACGGCCCCCATCTTGGCAGAGGAAACTTTCTGCTCGTGCTCCTGCAGCAAACACTCTGAGTGAAACGCTGACTCCAGTCCCTAAGTTGAGTGCCTCCAAACCCAAAGCAGATGACAACCTCCTTGGCTCAGTTCTCAAATCTCCACGTACACAAGAAGAGGCGGTGGCTTCCGTATTGAAGCCCCTGCTACCCAAATGAGTCTCATGTCCTGGAATTGCCAAGGTGCTGGTAGCAAGGAGGCAATTCAATCATTCCGGGAGTTGTGGCGTACGCTCCTCCCGGATTTTTTTATTTGTCACAAACAAAACAACACAATGAGTATATGTTCGGGTTATAAAAAAGTATTGGTTACGATGATATGGTGACTGTTGAACCACTCGGTCTTAGTGGAGGTCTGGCAGTATTATGGAAAAAATGTTACAAAGTGGATATTTTATCTTGTGATAGACACATCATTGATCTAAAAGTCAAGATGAGGTTTATGGTATTCTTCTTGTCTTGCGTTTACAGTGATCCTATTAAGGAGCTCAGACAACTAGTGTGGGATCGCCTAATTACTCTTGATCTCAATCGCAATGAACCTTGGGTCCTATTATGTGATTTTAATGAGGTACTGATGAGTTCGGAGAAACTCGGAGGTCATGTCCGTGATGATGCGTCTTTCTAGGACTTTCGTTACATGGCATAGAATTGCAAGCTGCGTGAACATCCCTTCTATGGGAATCAGCTTTCCTAGAAAGACTGGAGGGATATAATTTGGATACAATGCCGACTGGATAGAAGTTTCGGTAATGACGAATGGTTTAATCTGTTCCCGAGTAGCAATCTGGAATATCTCAGCTTTTGGGGTTTTGACCATCGCCCTATCTTACTGTGTTTTGCTCATGAAACAGAGGATCGAGGCAGAGGACGATTTTATTTTGATAACAGATTACTTAAAAAGTCAGGCGTTGAGGAGGCAGTGCGTAAAGGGTGTGGTAACACAAATGGTAATGATTGTCGGTCTACTAAAGATCATATCTCTTCTTGCAGACAAGCGTTGGCTAGTTGGAAACGCTCGATCAAACTCAATTCCCACACAAGGCTGGAGAAGCTACATCAAGCTCTTAAAGGGGAAATCGAGAAACAATTCCCAAATAGAGTATTATTAAACAAATAAAAGCCGACATTATTGAACTTACCAAGAGGAGGAACGCTTTTGGAAACAAAAATGTTGAGAGGAATGGTTGAAGGATGGTGACCGCAACACTAAATATTTTCACAACTGAGTGAAAGGGAGGAAAATAAAAAATAGAATCTTGATGCTCCGTGACGAGCAGGGTCGGGAACAATTCTCAGAAGGTTCTAAGGGCAATATAGCGGTTTCTTACTTCAAGGAACTCTTTAACAACTTTTCTCCTTCGAACATGTACTTTCTGTTTCAAAGTTTCACTCCGAGAGTCACCAGCCAAATGAATGTGAGCCTTATTGGTCCCATTACTGATGCTGAAATTAAACAGGCAGTCTTTGATATAAAAGGTTCAAGTTCTCCTGGTGAGGATGATTTCACAAGCACATTCTATCAGAAATTCTGGCACATCGTTGATCCAAGCCTCATCACAAAGATAAGATCGTTCTTTACATCGGCTACTCTTCCTACTTCTTAGAACCACACGCAGATATGTCTGTTACCAAAAGTCTTATTTGCGGTTCACATGACTGATTTGAGACCGATAAGCTTGTGTTCGGTTCACTATAAAATTATCTCGAAGATTCTATGCCATCGACTTAAACCGATGTTGCCATCACTAGTTTCAGATACCCAGGGAGCCTTTGTTTCGAGTCGCCTCATCTCGGATAACATTATCATCACCCATGAGATGATTCATGCTCTGAGAACTCATGATAAAATATCAAAAGAGTTAATGGCAATCAAGACGAACATGACGAAAGCCTACGATCGTGTTGAGTGGTCTTTTTTGGAAACTCTTATGGCCCGCTTAGGTTTTGATGGCAAATGGATCCAGTGGATCATGGAATGTGTGTCCTCGGTCTCTTACACGGTACTTCTCAATGGTCGTTCTCATGGTTATATTAAACCAAATCGAGGTTTACGTCAAGGAGACCCTTTATCTCATTTCCTCTTTATCCTGTGTGGAAGCCTTGGTACACAAACTGAATTTCTCGGAGTCTTATCTTAAGCTTACGGGTCTCAAGTTCCAGGTTAATGGTCTATCGGTCCATCATTTATTATTTGCCGATGATAGTCTATTAATTTGCAAGGCATCTTTGGCTGAAAACATTGAAGCTAAAAATTGCTTAAAGGTGTATGGTGAGGCCAGCGGTCGCTGATTAACAAGACTAAGTCTTCCATCATTTTTGGGTCTAAGGTGGAAGTCGGTCTTCAATCAGATATTCAAGTGATATTAAAGATTGATAAAGAGGGTGGTGACGGAACATATTTGGGTCTTCCAGAGTGTTTTAGTGGTTTCAAGAGGAAGCTTCTTAGCTTTATCCAAGAAAATCTCCAAGCATGTCTACATGGTTGGTATGCACAATCCTTATCCAAGGGTGGTAAATAAATCTTTTTAAAATTCATTGCTTTGGCATTACCCGTCTATGCGATGTCATTGCTTCCCCTCTCTAAGGATCTTTGCAAAAAACACATATTCCTANTACCCGTCTATGCGATGTCATTGCTTCCCCTCTCTAAGGATCTTTGCAAAAAACACATATTCCTATCGTCGCTCTTCGTCTTCTCTGGTTTTTCATCTCTTCAAATCTCAAATCTCAAATTTTCAATCAGCACTCAGTTCCCATCCTTTATATTGCTTCTGATGTTAACAATCAAAACCCATAAACTCAATTACCCTTTTGTATACTCACTCGGTAATCTGGGTAATCTCCGTGAGAAATCTCACAAGAAAGATGGGTTCGGTGATGCTAATGTTGGTATGGCTAGCTTTGTTGTTGCTGCTATGGGATTTAAAGTTCTTGCCTTTGAGCCTAATTAAAGAATTTACAGATGATTTGTGATGTGATTTGTGTTTTCTGGATTTGATTTCAAACAGTTTTGACAGAGAAAAGAGACAGACATGCTTGTTTTCTTCTTCTCTGTTTAAACAGACAAGTTTAAGCAGATAAAATTAGCAGCCCGTTTAGACCCGCGGACCGAGCCGTTTACCCGCAAAATATAGCAGAGCGGGTCTGGGCCTTACTTACCTGGACCGCAGCGGGCTGCGGTCTGGACCGCTGAGACCGCAAAAGAATATGGGCCCGCGCGGGCCGACCCGTTTGACACCCCTAAGCATAATAACTAGAATTCTACTGAGGTGTGTCGGCTGTTCACAAACATGATGCTAATCTTATTTTACAGATGAAAATCTTCCCCAACTCTGATGATGTTCTGATTTGGGGCTCTACCAAAGATGACATTTACTCTGCTACCAGTGCTTACAGTCTCATGGAGACATTTCCAGATTACCAGGAATAGCAGGGACCGCATCTTAGCTCCCTTGAAAGATCTTTATGGAACAAGCTTTGAAAATTACGGACATCACCAAAAATCAAGCACTTCATGTGGCGAGCGATGTCTGGTGCACTGGCTATTAAGGAACGTTTGAATTCTCGTGGTATTGCAGTCGACCCAATCTGCTCGACTTGTACTTCCTCCCCGGAGACCATCTATCATGTCCTTTTCAAATGCACAATGGCTCAACAAGTCTGGTCGCTCATAGGCTTACCCCTGCCTGCACTCGGTTTCTCCAACTCGTCGGTGTTTTTGAACATGCACCACATCCTCAAATGTAGTTCTGACAATGTTATCAATCATGCAGTTATGGATCGCTTAACATGGTTCCTCTGGCATATTTGGAAGGCTCGCAATACTTTCACCTTTGAAGGTACACGCCTTGATGAACATTGCATCGGATCACGCGCTAATGAAGAAGCAAAGGCTTGGCTCACAACAAATCAAACCACTACCATGCTACAAACACATGCTGCATCGTCTTCTTCGTTTCCATCTCCTTCGTTATGGTAACCTCCTCTCATAAATCTCCTCAAATGTGACGTCGGAGTCTCATGAATCAACTTGAACCGTCCCTGTGGTATCTCATGGTTAATACGCGACGACTCTGGTTGTACCCTTCATCATAGTAGACTAGCATATTGAGCAATCAAGTCTCCTCTTGAAGCGGATTTATGGAGTCTTCTTTGGGTTGTGGAAGGTGTTTCCACTCTGCGCTACAAGATTGTTATTTTCGAGCAAGCCTCCATATAAGCTACCCACGCGATTCACTCACCTCACCTCTTTCCCAGGTTTTCTCATTTACTTTTGTCCATTCAAGCCTTCTTGAACATACTAGAGTGGTGGAGTGTTATCCTGATCTTAATTCCAGCTAACAGAGCCGCGCTTTTGATTGCTAAAAGTGTCACGGCGGATCAACGTCTATAATCTTACGTAGCTTCGAATGGTCCTGTTTGGCTTGAATCTATGTTGCTATCCGATGCGTCCATTCCGGATCCTTAATTTTTTTTGTTCCCCTATAAGAGTATTGGTATTCTCTCTGTTTTTAACCAATTTCTCGTAAACCTTGTAACTCGGATCGTTTATCCACACTCATATTAATATAAGTACTCCCTCTGTTTCTCCAAGAGTGTTGTTTTGACTTTTTGCACAAAATTAATAAAACATATTAAAAGTTCGGTGTCCCTAAATAATAAGTTGACTGTTTATATTGTTATTTATTTTGAGATTAAATTAGTTATTTAGTATTAAAAGTTATATTGGAAAATGAAAACGACGTTTTTTAAAAAAAAAAAAAATCTAAAATAACACTCTTAAAAAATGGGGACACTCTTAAAAAAACCTAGGAAATATGTTTTGTGTTAAAAAAAAAGCATAATTTAACTTATGTGTAAAAATTAAAATTCTATATCCCAATCCCAATCCCAAGGTAACTGAATTACTCCCTACCAAAAATAAACTCTGTAGAGCTAAGAAAAAAAAAAAGAACTTAGGTGATTCAAAATTCTTTGACAAGCATTCAATGAGATAGTGACAAATTGGATTTCAAAGTTTTCAACGCGTCTCTATAAGAATTCAATTTCGTGCAGCTAATCAGGAGAATTATTAATCACAATTATAACTTAATCCTTACTTTATTATATAATCCAAAAACGAATTTTCCTTTTTAAATAAATAAATTTTCGTTTTTTTTTTTACTGCTTTCTTCCACTTCCCCTTCATCTTTCCTTTTGTGTTCTTTCTTCTTCTTCTCTCTACAACGAAAAAGATCTATCTTTGACGGCTCTCTCACTCCGTAAGTTCCAAATCTCTCTTCCTCTCTCATCTCTGAACAAAACCCATAAGAGATTTCTCAAAGCCCTTTTCGTTTTCCTTTTCATTTTCATCAGATTTCTCGATCTCTGTTTCGAGTTTTTTGTTTGTTTGTTTGTCTCCTTTGTATTAGTATAAGTCCTTTTTCTCTCAAGGTCTTAATCAATTTACGTATTGTCTCGAAATTGGTTTTGTCGTTTCGAAATCGTGTGGTCACTGTGTTTGTTTGTGGTTGTTGTTATTAGCTCTTCTTCTATTTGAAATTTGTTGATTTCTGATGTTGTATGTTGTGTTTGTTTCTTATGCAGTTTTTGATCTGATACTGGGTTTGTTCTTTCCCCAATTGGTAAGTTTTTAGGGTTTTAGTTGGAATAGAGTGAAGGTTAATTGTTAGATCAGATGTGGATTTGAGCCTTCTGTGAATTAAAGAGTCTCTGGAACAAGTTTATTTTGGTTTACAGTAGATGTTGTGAGGAATAAAGTTGTGGTCTTTTGGTGGATTTTGGGGGTTAAAAGGTGAAGTCTTTGTGTGTGTGATTTGAGATAGAGATTGGATGGTGGGAAGAGAGGATGGGACGGGGAACGATGAGGCTCCTCCTGGTTCTAAGAGAATGTTTTGGCGGTCTGCGTCTTGGTCTGCTTCACGTACTGCATCATCACAAGGTTCCGAGAGTGAGGAGCAACATCTGAGTGTTCCGGGTGGGAATAGTTCTGGCCCGAGTAGGAGATGTCCAGCTGCTCCTTTAACACCTCGGTCGCATCATAACAGCAAGGCTAGAGCTTGTTTGCCGCCGTTGCAGCCACTTGCTATTTCTAGAAGGAGTTTAGATGAGTGGCCTAAGGCGGGCTCGGATGATGTTGGTGAGTGGCCTCATCCACCGACACCTAGTGGGAACAAAACTGGGGAGAGGTTGAAGCTTGATTTATCGTCAACTCAGCAGCGTGTACCGGATAAGAGCTCTGGTTTAGCTAAGAGGGAGAAGATTGCTTATTTTGATAAAGAATGTTCAAAGGTTGCTGAGCATATATATGTGGGGGGAGATGCTGTGGCGAAAGATAAGAATATATTGAAAAACAATGGAATCACACATATCCTGAACTGCGTTGGTTTTATCTGCCCGGAATATTTCAAGTCTGATTTTTGTTACCGGTCATTGTGGTTACAGGACAGTCCATCAGAGGATATAACTAGTATTCTGTATGATGTGTTTGACTACTTTGAAGATGTGAGGGAGCAAAGTGGAAGGATCTTTGTTCATTGTTGTCAAGGGGTTTCACGGTCTACCTCATTGGTAATTGCATATCTGATGTGGAGAGAAGGGCAGAGTTTTGATGATGCATTTCAGTATGTGAAATCGGCTCGTGGTATTGCTGACCCTAACATGGGATTCGCTTGCCAATTGTTACAGTGCCAAAAAAGGGTTCATGCGTTCCCGCTTAGCCCTACTTCCTTGCTTAGAATGTACAGAATGTCTCCGCACTCCCCTTATGATCCTTTGCATCTTGTTCCAAAACTGTTGAACGATCCAAGCCCATCTTCTCTTGATTCAAGAGGTGCATTCATCATTCAGTTACCTTCTGCGATTTACATCTGGGTTGGTAGGCATTGTGAAGCCATTATGGAAAAAGATGCAAGAGCTGCTGTTTGCCAGATTGTACGATATGAGAAAGTTGAAGCACCTATTATGGTAGTCAGAGAAGGTGAGGAGCCTACTTATTACTGGGATGCTTTTTCATGTTTCTTACCCATGATTGGGGAGTCTGTAGTGAAAATCCAACCAGGTGACAGGAAGGTTGATGCTTATAATCTGGATTTTGAGATTTTCCAGAAAGCAATCGAGGGAGGTTTTGTGCCAACTCTAGCATCATCCAACAACGAAAACGAGACTCATGTTCCTGCAAGGGAAAACACTTGGAGTGCATTGAAATGTAAGTTTGCATCAAGGTTTGAGAAGGGTTTCCGACCTGTCTCCAAAACACCACTTTCCAGGGTCTATTCTGATTCGATGATGATTGTCCATTCATCAGCCTCACCTTCCTCAACAACTTCTTCATCAACGTCTGCTTCACCACCTTTTCTTTCTCCTGATTCTGTATGTACAGGAAATTCAAGCAACAGCCTAAAGAGTTTCTCACAACCTTCTGGGTTATCGTCCTTGAGGCCTTCTTCTATTCCACCATCTTTGACATTGCCTAATTTTTCCAGCCTATCTCTCTTCCCTTCCCAAACTTCTCCTAAGCTTAACACTGAACCATCACCAAATAGAAAAGTTTCGCCCTCTCTTGCAGAGCGTCGAGGCAGTCTGAAAAGGTCTCTGAAGCTGCCAGGTTTAGTTGATACCAACAGAGGTACAGCTGGTCTCACTTTACCTCCGGATGATAGTAATGACATCGTCTTCAACCTGGAGGGTATTCGAAACGGTGACCTAAACCCAAAAAGTGATTGCAAAGGGACAGTACCTTCTGGCGGAAATGTAGATTCAGAATTTCCACGAGATAAACTAGGAGGTGGCAACTCAGGGCAGCTTTTGGCATGTCGGTGGCCAAGTATGGAGCTGGTTACAGAACTGAACAGAGCTTACTTAGATTCTGAATCTGTTATAGCAATACCGTTACCAAGTGATGATTTAGGAGAAACCGGTAGTAGGATTTTGTACATTTGGATAGGAAAGTCATTCTCTCTTGATAACAACGGGTCTCTGTTAGATAGCAACAAAGAGGTGGAATTGGAGACGGTTGACTGGGTACAGATTGGTGAAACCATTTTGACGCATATGGACTTGCCAAAAGATACCCCTATAAAGGTAATTGCCGGAATTTGGGCTACTCTGATACGTTTACTAGTTTTTAAGTCTGCTTGGTGATCTTTGTATCGTGTGTTATTCAATGAAAATAGAGATTATAATGCTGCAAATTTTTTGTTCAAAGATTCTGTTATTGGTCTATTACATGTCCATTGAAGTCATATCTTTATTATTAGTGTAGGGACTTCTAGTGTTTGTGTGATCTCAACTAGTGTACTGACCGGGCCAAAACAAAAATTACAGTCTGCAGTTTTTGGTGCTTAACTGATAAGCTGCTTCTCCTTTTTGTTCACAGATAGTTAGGGAAGCCGAGGATCCGACGGAGTTTCTTGCACTGGTGAGTGCGCTATAGCACACGTGCCCGCAAGTTCTACACATTTACTCTTCTTTTTTCATTTGTTTTTCACCGATTCCTTCAACTCAACACTTTCCATTTCCCGACCAAGTATTCATTCAGCTCAGGTGAGAAATTCTCTGAACTCAGTCCATCATAATACTATATAACTGCATCCCAATAAAACCCATTTTGATAGTCATTTCTGGCTTTGTTTGATCATGGATTCGATTTTATGTAAGCTCGAATGACCGGTTTAGCAAATTCTTGTAGCTTATATATATTGTCCCGTTTGATTATGCAGGAGAATCTCTCTGTGGATATGGAAGTTGATGTTGAGGAATCCTCTTGTACAGTTGGAAAAACTTCTTTCTTCTACCTACCACTGTAGAATCCTCGATGGCCATTATCAGTCATTTATCAGATACAATTGTAAGCTTTAGGGTGCTTCAAGAGGATTTTTTAGATAATGGACTACTTCTTACAATGTTTACATATACTGTCAAGCACGATAGATTTTTTTTTTTAATCAGTTGGTAAAACTTCTTTTACGGTGTTCAAGTAAATTACTAAGTAGATTTTCAATCCCTTTGAAGCGTAATTGAAAAGTTGGTCTATTAAACTTTGTTTTCTTGAGTCAACAACTATATGGCTAATATGTAAAGTAACTTGACCCCAATAGTAAAATACTAAAATATGACAATTGATCAAGATGCACGTTACATAAATCAACAGTCAAATCTAATAAAGTTTATGCATTTGACAAGTCAAAATGTCAATTCAATTGAATTCTGCGTTAAATAGTAATCAGTTTGTTTTTTCTTAATTAGAAAATGGGCTTTTAGCAAAATTTTAGTAAAGGCCCAAAATGGCATGGATCTAGGGTTTTAGTATTTGTGTTTCACACAACAAATAAAAACCTTGAGCAAAGCTAAATTAGGGTTTCTGTTTCGCCGCTCAGGTTCGTCTTCGTCCTTCTTTCCCTCGATCTCCCTTTTTTGCTTTCTTTTCAGCTTCAATTCCTGTTTTCATTTTCTGGGTATTGAATGTTATCGTTTACTGAATCCAAATACGAATGCTTTTCTATCATTTTCTCGGGAAAATAAGTCTGTGTTTGTTCTTTATTGATTTGCTTGACTGATTCTGATTTGCTTCTCTGGGTTTTATCAGGAGTTTCGTGGAAAGGATCTCTTTTTGAGTAATGGCTCCAGCTAAAGGTACAATTCTGAATCTGATCTGCTTGTAATTGGATTAATCCAAATACGTTACTAAGCTTAAGTGTGTGTGGTACAACAAGATTCTGACCTGACTCTGATCATTTCGTATTTTGATGGTTTCATCTTCTCTTACCTTTGCTTATATAAGATGTAGCTATGTTGTTAATTTGAGCTGATTACAATATTGAGCTTCGAAATTGTGGATAAGGGTAATTGCTAATGCTTAAGTTCTTCTTAATTATGTTGTATGACTAGAAGAAATGCAGAATCTTGAATAGCTTGTATTAGTTTTCATTTGGATGAGTTTGAATCAGTCTTATGGCATGAGTGTTAATTGCTTTGAGGGTCTGGAAATTGACTCGACTTCTTCCTTTTTTGCTGTAGTTGATGTTACCAAGAAGGTTGACCCTAAGGCAAAGGCCTTGAAAGCTGCGAAAGCGGTGAAATCTGGCCAAGTCCTTAAGAAGGTGAAGAAGATCAGGACAAAGGTGACATTCCACAGGCCAAAGACATTGACAAAGGCTAGGGACCCTAAGTACCCGCGTATCAGTGCAACTCCAAGGCTCAAGTTGGATCAGTACCAAATCCTTAAGTATCCTCTTACCACTGAGTCTGCCATGAAGAAGATTGAAGACAACAACACTTTAGTCTTCATTGTCGATATCCGTGCTGACAAGAAGAAGATTAAAAATGCTGTCAAGAAGATGTATGACATTCAGACCAAGAAAGTGAACACACTCATTAGGTACACAACACTTGACCGAGATTATGATTCTTTTCGATTGGCCATTCTAAAACATGGATGATGAATGAAATTTTAATATTTGTTGTTACAGGCCCGATGGAACGAAGAAGGCTTACGTGAGGTTGACTCCGGATTATGATGCTTTGGATGTCGCTAACAAAATCGGAATCATCTAATTTATCGGATTCGCTCTGTGATTTTGCTTTTTTGGGTTGAAACAGACTTTGTTCTGGTTTTCGTCTTCCATAGTCTCAGTTTTGCTAGAGAAATTAAGATATTGTCTTCACTTTCTTGTGCTTTTATCCTTGAATTTAAATATTATGTTTGGTGGATGCGTTTTTAGACAATTGGATCTTGGAGTACTGTCGTCAAACACATATTTTAGCCACGTTTCTTATGTTCCGAACATTCTGCAAATTATGAAACCTGCACAAAGGTAAAGGAAAAGCTAAAACACTTTAGAAAAATTGTCAATTTGATCAAAACATTATGAGGCTTGCTGCACTTGAGAAGTCAAGAACTGATGCAAAAAGAAGAAATCGAAATGCTCAGTTTACAAAGCAGAGTAAACGAATTTGGAACACTATCCGCTTCACTTTTCTTTTAAGTTGACTATGAGAAAGCAGAGTAAACCACACATCTCCAATCTTCGGAGTGAAATGATAGAGGAGATTCTCGCTAGGGTTCCCTTGAAAAACACTTCATCAAAAAGGGTTAAACCAGCAACAGGGGAGTCTAAGATAGTCGCCATGATGAATCACAATCCAGCCATAGAGATTAAAGGTAAAGTTACCAATCGACCTAACTACGCCCTCGCGGTTCTCCATCTAATCGCGGAGCGAACGATCGATGAACATATCCGATCAGGCCAAGAAGTACGTTCTTATATGAGATTCCTAACATTCTCAGACATAACAGTACGTCAACCATATCAGGAAATTGTTGATAAGCCATTAAGGGATTATCATATAGAAGAAGAAGAAGAAGAAGAATTAGTCCCAGCTAGGAGTTTGATTGTATAGTCATATCAGGAATCTCCCGGCAATCAAAGACACGAGTCTTACCAAAACCACCATAACAACTTTTGCTGATTCTTTCGTTACGAGCTAGTGTTCTCTCGATCAAAGAAGACAGAACAGAGATTACAAGTGGTACTGTGTTTGAATCATGTTGGTTATAAGAATATGAATAAAGGTCTGATCGAAGCTTTCTTGGAGAAATCACTAGAGAGCTTGAAGATGATGCCATTAGAGAAATGTAAATGTGTGTAATGAATAAAGGTGTTTAGAAAAGCATTTTTATATACAGTGAAGAAGAGAGTAGCTATCAGATTGTAGGGGCAACTTCCTCTTGTCTTCTTTAATGTGTTATTTAAATAAATGTTTTTTTTTTTTATTTTTGAAAATATTTTTTGTGAGTTACTGTCTAGTAGTTATAGTGTGTGTACTGGAATATTTATTAGTATTAAAACATTAGCTCGTGCAACTACGAAAGTTCAGGTTTTTTGTTTTTGAAATGTAACTATTGTGTGTATCTCAGATTTGAAAAAAATATCTTTCTTCCAGATAAAGCAATTTAATTTCACCTACTATCAGAAAATAACGTTTCTTTTTCCTTTTGATTTGGTTAGAAAAATAGCAAATGGTATTCATGGCAGTTGAAAGAGTCGGTTTTATTCGGTATATTTTGAATGAATGATTGCAGTTGAGTGAAATGTAATGGTTGTTTAAATAGTTGTTGAATGATTTATACATGATCGAGGAACCACAAATTTCGTTACTAGCATTTTGGCTATATGTATTAATCATTGTAGATGTTTTAGATAGCAAATAAATAAAATAGAGTAGAGTTTATACTTTATTCATATATTGAGTCATTTTTTCAAAACATAATTCAATTACAAGTTCTCTAACCAATTGAAACAATGTAGTTAACTCATTTTTTTTTTATAAATCTCTTTACATATATACTGAGAAAGTACACTAAAATCTAGAGGATGATTGAATAATATAGAATTTTTTTTTATCGAAAATAGAATCGACATTGGTTTTGGGAATGCTGTATAGAAATTACTAAAACAAGTAATTAATATGGAAAAACAAATGTGTAAGTGCAACAGCTAAGCTTATGCTTAATTAATCCATATTTAATTCAACATCATCATATAATTAAATAAGTGTGGTATCTCCAAATGAACCAGCTCCAAAGTACTTCAAACAATAATATATAATAAAAATATACAAATCGGAAAAAATTAATATAAATAAAATTAGAGAAAGAGTAGTCGCCGACACTCTGTAGAAGACGGTGGAGAGAGATGTCAACTCAACATCGTTGAAACCTCTTGTGGAGCCAGAAGGTTTGGTTTTGGGACCTACTCATTGTTTGATTTTTTTTTTTTCTTAATAACAAGTGGTTGTCCATACTACAACCAAGGCTATAATAACACTCCAAAGTTCACAACCTAAATTCATCACCTACTCAAAGATTCAAAAAACAATGAGGATCAAACACCATCAAATCAAACAAGAACAAAAAACAACAAGAACAAGGCCAAACATATATCTGATTATTATCACAATACTCTTCCAAAGGATCAGAACAAAGGCTTTTGTGAGTCTAATATCAACAAACCTACTTCCATTTATATGAACAAAGCTTCTCTGTATATTTCTTATCTACCAATTCACAATTGAGTCTAATATCAACCTACTTCTATAAAATCACCCCAGAATCAGTTAAACTCTTCTCAGAAGCTCTACATCTCTTCTCTGCAATCTGGAACAGATACACAGTGCTGCATATAGTAGCCTCTCGGAATAGTCTCAACAAATTGAGCCGGTTCTGCAATCTAACAAATGTGACCATGCGACACCAGATGTATTTACTCTCACCACTAACACTCCTCATCAACAAAAAGGCCAAACAGCCATAAAATTCCGCCATTCCAATGGGCCGACATCATCAACCAGTTCTCCATCGTGTTCCCCCACTTCAGCTGATGGAACAAACTCCAAATGACTCACACCCCTTACTGACTCTATAGTAACACACAGTAACTACGAAAACTGTATTGAAGACTCTATAGTAACCACACAAACTGTATTGATGACTCTATAGTAACACACAATAACCCAAAAAACTGTATTAATGACTCTATAGTATCACCATCTTTATCTGCTAAGAGACAGACAATGCTCAAATCGATAGCTACGAGGAACACTCCCGATCAGTTGAGGCGGTTCTGCAGTCCCACAAACATTCCAGCATCCCTTACTTTGAGTCCTAACCAATGTGACCATGCGACACCGGATGTCTTTACTGTCACCAGTAACACTCCTCATCCACAAAAAGGCCAAACAGCCATAAAATTCAGCCATTCCAATGGACAGATCATCAACCAGTACTCCATCGCATTCCCTCACTTCAGCTGATGGAACTATCTCCAAATGACTCAACCCCTTAACTTCTTTCCACGAGTTGACCACAGTATCGTACCACATCAAACCAGAACTACTGTAGTAAACATAGAGCACGTTATCGATGACACACACACCAGCAACCGACCAGTCCTCATCATACAATTTAAGCATTTGGCAGGAACCATCTGTGGTATCATATGCATTCATATCATTATCCCCAGTAAACCCATACACCTTCCTATCTAAAGAACCACTAGCACAACAAGACCATATGTCCACACACTGTTCCTCAGGACGTGGAGCCAATTCCCAAACCCTCTTCTTTATATCAAACGACTCAGAGCTACTGGTATTCAGATTACAACCTCCTATCACAAAAACCTTTTGATCAACACATCCAATCGTTTTGAACCATTTATCTATAGCCATATCAGGTCCGGGACGTAGCTTTCCAGATCTAGAATCATATACAGAGAGAGTTGACGAACCAGGAAAGAAGAAGAGCTCTGATCCATGGGAGATTATTGAGCAGTTGTACATATCGAAAACAGACGGCGAATCCAGTTCTGATTTGTCAAATTTCTTCAGACTTGGATTCTTCTTGTTTCCAATGGTATACCAAATCGGCGGGTCGAAGAAGATTGACATATCGGTGAAGCCGATAAAGATAGAATCGAGATCGTTAAGCGATCGGACTTCTTGGAACGCCGGTGACTTCACCAGATTTAAGAACGTCTTGGAGACGCAAGATACGATTGGGTACTCACGTTTCGGGAGGCGAGCGAGAATCTCGAAGGTTAGATCCTCCGGGAGGAGAGAAAATATGGACGGCGGAGAGAGTTTCCGTTTTTTTGTGCGGTGGCTCGTCGCCGGAATCCAGATTCCGATTCGACGACATTAGGGGGAAAAGGGGATTTTGAAAATTAGGGTTAGAGCCGGTTTATATATTTGTACTCAGCTAAACAACTATTCGGTTTGGTTAAAACCGGTTTACACCAGAGACTTAAACAAATAACGATAACTCATTTACGCCCTTACAAATTCTTTCGGTTAAGGAAAACGCCACATCACGTAAGGGGTATATCTGTCTTCTCACACATACGAATTTTTAAACAACAATAACAACGGAAGAAGCACTTTTACATACAAGAGACTAGTTTATAGTTTATACCCACACTCTTTCCAAATAAATTACACATAAATAATTTCAATTTTCTTTTAACTCTTAAGAATTTTTATCAATGGAGGGGAATTTTTTGCAAAATTAAACTGGGATTCTTAGTTTTTTGTAATGTTATATTTATTAATGAAAAACTGTTAAGGATTCTTATCAATTAGAACCACTTTTACATACAAGAGACTTAGCACATTATTACATACAAGAGACTTAGTTTATTAACTTGTACACACACTCTTTGCTACAAGATCAAACTCTAATAATACTAATCCGCAGATTTTGATCCACAAGATTCTTTTCGTAGCCACACACTACAAGGGTTTGTTCGAAAGCAAACTAGAGACTGAGAGATTAAAAAACATGGCAGAAACCGATCTTTCTCTTTTGTTTCTTAGTCTTTGGAGGAGGTTGCAAAACTACTTTTACCCGCCGTATCAAACACCGCTTTTATGTTCTGCAAAGATCATTATCATTATTCATAAAGATTCAGTAATATAAAGATTTGACTTAAGTGTAAGATTGGACTTGAGAGCATGAATGGTTTAGTAACAACCTATATATGCTAATGCTACTATCTCCTTTCTTAGTTCTTGACCATATAAAGAAGCAATATTTTGAGGTTATAGAAGAGCTTGAATCTTCTTACATTGTTCTTGATCGAGTAAGGAAACATACTTGTTCTGTGGACATTGTGCAAGCACCTGGATAGTTCATTGGAAACTGCTTGTCATCTCTTACATCTGCAAGACCAAGGAAGTTTGCTTAATCTTATATACTACACTTACGAAGCGATATTCCTAAACGGATTTCAAAGTTTATGTAATTTACTTCACCTAATTTAGTTCCCACTAGAACAATTGGCACAGCCGGGGCATAATGTCGTAATTCGAGACCCACTGCAAAAGAAAAATTTGATCCACAAGACAATAAAGTAGCACTGCAATGGTATCGAAAGGATAAGAAAGAAAGTATTAACCTTTTTAGCAATGTTCTCAAAGCAAGTATAAAAACATCTGCTTCTCTGTAACTTAATGGTCTTAGCCTATTGTAATCTTCTTGCCCTGTAACATAAACAAATGCACCAAAAGACTCATAATTGGTCTGGATTTTGATACTGAATTCAAAAACCAAAAACGTTTTTGCATCATACAGCAAACAGATCAGTAAGCCCCAATGTAAAGATCCATTTTGTTCAACTACACAGAAACTACAAGATCCAGAGAAACAAAGTCAAAAGTAACAATTCTGCTTAAACATTGTTTTAACAGAATATGAAAAATAATTTTACCAAAGGCCAAGATTGACAGTTTGGCCATTGACTGCAACATTGGCACTGAAATTGTCAAACACTGTCGGAAGATAATTGTATAATAACAAGAACAACGTTCACTAGAATGTCCAAAGCCATAAGAAAAAAGGCAATCCAAGAGAGAGAGAGAGAGAGAGGAGAGATGGATACAATTGGGAAAGTGATGCCCACAGCTCCATCACCAAATCATTACTCAGTATTCCCATAACTTAAAGATGCAGAGGCAGCACAAAGGTTAACTATCACGAATCATTAGATTCATAATAATGCAAAAAGGTCCTTTCAGTGTCGTGTGTGCAACCTTGTGTCCTGCCATCTCTTCCTTCTTTTATGTCTCAACCTACCAAAATGATACAACACAACCCAATAAGCAGCAATGAATTAAGAAGCTTAGGGCAATGGAGATAAAAGATTTTCATTCTTATATACATACAATGAACACGACTCTATGTTGTGATTGCATTAACATCAAAATCTCCCTAAAAAAAAGACTCTGAGCTAAATTTGATTATGGAAGAAGAAATAAGTGGAATCTTAAATGCAAATGCAATTCCACAGATTGATTCCCAAATCAAAATCAAAATCAAACGAAGAACACCCAATAAGAGCTAACCTCGTACAGAGCTAGGGTTTAGTAAGGGCTCAACAAAATCATACAACGATTAAGGAAACCCAGTAAGACCAACAGCGAATTCGGATCCATTCCGATGTCGGAACAACAACGAGAGAAGAATGTGAGAAGACATATATACCCCTTCGTTTCTTTAAACCGCCTGGAATTTGTAACGGTGTAAATGACTTTTCGTGTGCGATCACGATTTTTTTAAGCTTTATTGTTATTTTTATATTTATAATATGAATCTTAGTTAAATTTATAATTTATTATTTATGTTGAATAAAATAATTAATTATTTATAAATATGAAATTTAATATCTTATTATAGACTCAATTGATTGTTTCTTTTTGACTACCATACAAATGTGAAATAATTGGTAATTATTTTGATATTTGTACATATTTTTAAGAACAAATTTTGCATTTTTCACATATTTAAAATTTTCATTTTGAATATATGTTGTGTGAGACTTCAAGATATTTATTACCTTTTTAGTCCTCTTTCATTTATTTTGGTTATATTTCTATTTATTTTATGATATGAGTAATAAATTTTAAATTCTTTTAAATATCGTGTGTTGGTATCGTATATAGTTAATGTTAAAATAAAGTTTTATCTGATAAACGATCAATATTTATTTTGAAAAATATAAAAGAATGTATTTCAATTAAAATATGCAATATATTAGTTAAAAAGAATTATTAGGCCTATTATTATTTCATGAAACTATAATTATATATGTTTCATACTTATAATTATAATTTGAGTAGTTATTCTTATAAAGCTAAGTGTTTGTGTATTTTTTACTTTAACTTGTGTTAAAAGATGGAGTGGAATACAGAGAATTTACAATATCTCTCAAAGTGGTTCTCGGACACGCTCAATCCGGTCCTGGAGCCTCGTCGAGAAGCTGAGAGATTGCTATCGGAAGCATCAATTCAACCTAATTATATGAGTGTAGATATTTTTTTTCAAAATTATTAAATGATATCAATGTCTTAATAGTTTGGACACTAGTAGAGATCATACAACTTTTTTTATAAAAAATATTAAATTTGGGGATTAACACACACAAAAATTGAGTATTTTTACAAAATTAACTAATAGTATCAATGTCTTAACATTTTGGATACTACTAGAGATCATACATAAAAAAATTAAAAAATCTTAAATTTGGTGGATTAATACACACGAAAGTTAAATATTTTCATAAATTACCAAACGATATCAATCACTTACGCTATTATAAATCATAAAACAAAATGCTTTAATTTGGCGGGTTAATATTAAGTTTTTCATGAAACATATCAAAAAATATAAATGGCTTAATATTTTTTACACTTCATCATAACAAAAATAGTAAAATCATTTATTAATTACGGCCCATCAAAATAGAAGCCTATTAAACGTCGAATATCTCTCTTTCATATAACCAAAAGATCCAAAACCGATAACGCAATTCGCTGATCTCGTAGTCTCTCTCGTTCTTGATTTCTCTTACTCATTTAATATTTTTTGAAATTTACAATATGTTTATAATAACCAATAAATCAGATATAAAAAAAATATAAAACATCAATCTTTGTGAAATAACCAAAAAAAATGCTAGAACATCAATCTTTGCGAAACGAAGGGAATATTTATGACGCACATTTTTATTCTGGTTTATTTGGTTTCAATTCATCGCTGAATACAATGTACAATATATATATATATATATATATATATATTAGTTTTGTAGATACATTTGAATTTGGTTATTCTACAATAGTTAAAACGCGGAGTTTAAGCAAACAAAAAATCTAATCTTATGCAAATCAGCTCAGAAAGTAATAAGCATTATGAGTAAAATATATGCAGTGGAAACTAAATAAAAAAAACTATAATTATCAATTTTTTTAAAAATACAGTAGATACAAAATATCAAATTAAGATATCGCCAAATAAAAATCAAAGCCCATTAAAAAAGAAGCCCAAACGTGTCCGGATATTTTCATCTTTTTGTCTTGTAGTACAATATTTCCGTTTCCCTTCTTATTTAGATAAGAAATTAGGAAAAGGAAATAATATTTCTCATTGAAAGTAAATAAATAATTTTCTATTACTAAAAAATTAGGAAAAGGAAAGGCAAAACAAAGATGTGCTAGGACTATAAATATGATATGATAGTTGAGTTGTGACAATCATATAGAAACACAAAGAATTTTAGGAGAATTATTCTTATGAAGCTAGTGTTAAAAGAAGATGGAGAATCTAAATCTTCTCTCAAAGTGGTTCTCGGACACGTTCAGTCCGGTTTTGGAGCCTCGTCGAGATGCCGAGAGATGGCTATCGGAAGCATCCAATCAACCTAACTATGCTCTCGCGGTTCTCCATCTAATCGCGGAGCCAACGATCGATGAACATATCCGTCACGCGGCTGCTGTCAACTTCAAGAACCATCTTCGTTCTCGGTGGCTTCCTGCTAAGAACTCTTGTATCTCTCCCATTATAGATTCGGAGAAGGAGCAAATCAAGACCTATATTGTTTCCCTTATGCTTTCTTCTTCCCCACGTATCCAGAGTCAGTTGAGTGAAGCCCTAGCTGTTATCGGTAAGCACGATTTCCCGAGATCTTGGCCTAGTTTGCTCCCTGAGCTTGTTGATAATCTAGAGAAAGCGTCTATCGCTGGAGATTATGCTTCTGTTAACGGTATTCTCGGGACTGCCAATTCGATTTTCAAAACGTTTAGGTTTCAGTACAGAACAGATGCTCTGTTTACTGATATTAAGTATTGTCTACAAACTTTTGCTGAACCGTTGCAAAAGATATTCCTCAGAACAGCTTTGTTGATTGATTCTTCGGCGAGCTCTGGTGGTTCAGCTGCGATACTTAAGCCTTGGTTCGAGTCCCAAAGGCTTTGTTGTAGAATATTTCTCTCGTTGAACTCTCAGGACTTACCCGAGTTTTTCGAGGACAATATGAAGGAGTGGATGGGAGAGTTTAAGAAGTACTTATCTTCAAGTTATCAAGCTTTAGAAAACACGCCAGACGGGTTAGCGATTGTTGATGATCTTCGCAGTGCGGTTTGTGAGAATATTAATCNATTCGGAGTCCATTTGTATGATTTTGCATCAGCTGTCTGGACATTACTAAAGCAACCAAAATTTCACACCAGTGATCAACTAGCTACTAAAGCAATCAAATTTCTGACTACTGTGAGCTCAAGTTCTCACCATACTTTGTTTGCGGCCGATAATGTAATCGAGGAAATCTGTCGAGAGATCGTGATTCCCAATGTTTCTTTGAGGAATGAAGATGAAGAGCTTTTCGACATGAACTACATAGAGTTTATCCGTAGAGACATGGAAGGNAAAAGCAGTTTCTAATGAGATACGGAAGCTTTTGAGTTCATCGGTTGCGCAATGGAAAGATAAGGATTGCGCGATTTACTTGGCTGTCTCTTTAGCTACTAAGAAGGCAGGTGGTACATCTGTGACTACAGATCTCATTGATGTTAAAACCTTCTACGAAAACATTATCATCCCGGAGTTAGAAAGCCAAGACGTCAACAG
>OVAP01001525.1:4881-18140 GCA_900406295.1 Aurinia saxatilis | reverse complement strand
AAAAAAAAAAACAGTAAGCATAATTTGTCTCAAGGGATCCCATTGGAAGTAGAATGAAATAACAATATAACATGCAGTTTCATTTTATGTGAATCTACTATTGATTACATAAAATCAGTTTAACTAGCATCCATAGTTTTTTGGTTTACAGTTTGGGCAACATATTGTTGCACACAGATGATTGCTTATGAATAATTACATTGACATAAAATCCAGGTTGATATATTTTGAGCTAAAGTAAAGTAATAGTATGTATATATATTTATCTTATTAATTTATAAAGCTAAATGTGTTCGACGTCAACTCGACATGTGACAAAATTTTCATAAATTTTATTGATCAGCAAAAACAAATAATTATTTCTACTAATTTTCTAAAAATAAGAGACATAAAAATCAAACAAAAAAAGTAAAATATGAGCTCGAACCGTGACGAAAACTCACAAACCAAATTGGTCAAAAAGACAAATAATTATTCATATTAACCGATTTTTGAAAAAAATATTAAACAAGAAAAGGTAAAAAAAAACTTATTAAAGTTTAAAAAATTGTAATATATTTTTTTTTAAAAAGACAAATAATTATTTCTCGATGTGAATTCGACGTGGCAAAAATTCATAAACATGATTGATCAGAAAACAATTGTTTCTACTAAAGTATTAAAAAAAACATAAAGATAAAAAATGAAATAAAAACTTATTAAAACTATTTTATATTTTTATTTTTAAGGAAAAGGCAAACTTTTCATCATTTTCATTAAAAAAAAAGAAGAAGAAACAAAATGTTGTATTGGTACAGGAAAAAATATATTCCATGGAAAGGAAAACACAGTAAACCAATTAAAAAAAAGCTTTGGAAGAACATGATATTCAAATTACGAAACTATATTGATATTTAATTATAATTTATGTGTGTTTTTATATAAGACCTTTAAAATTCAAATTAGTACGACATGCAATTTTTTTTTTGTGAATTTTCTAAGCTCATATTTAAATTTCAAGAGTTTGATATATGTTTGTTACTAAAATTTATAACGGATCATTCTCTGTAAATTACATTGTGAAGCGTTTAAAATGAGATTTACACGATTAAACTGTTTTGAAGTTATATTATTGGACTATGTTAAATACTTTATTTTTATTTATTAAATGAAGTTAAGAAGCGATGATGTATTTTTTAGGGGTTGATAATTAAAATCTAATTCCTTACACTAATAAATTAATTTTTTGTTGAATTTTCTAAGCATATACTTTTTCATTCAGAGGTATATGCTTAGAAAATAAACTTTACTAACATTTTTAGCAACTATTATGAAGGTGAATTATTAAGCTATATTAAATATTTTGTTATATTAAATATTTTGTTATTTATTAATCAAATAAAGTTTAAGAACAATAACACAATTTTTTGAGTTACTTATATAATTTTTTTTATATACTAATTATTTTAAATATATTTTTACATCCGCATGTGAACGCGTGTCTAGTATGTATATAATTTTGGTCCACATCTTTATACAATATAAGATTTTTTATAAGTAATTTACCACATGGAAATAATTTGTTAACAATTTTGGTCCACGGATTTTCCATATATTTTTTTATACTAATCTTCCGTATATCGAAATTTATCCGATGGCCCCGAGGGGACCCATATACTAATTCTATGATAAGAAGAAGAAAAAACTGTATTTCTCAATATTTGAAATTTCCTTAAAACTAAATTAATTTCCCAAAAACTCATATCACCTAAATCCTCGNATTTTTTTATACTAATCTTCCGTATATCGAAATTTATCCGATGGCCCCGAGGGGACCCATATACTAATTCTATGATAAGAAGAAAAAAAAACTGTATTTCTCAATATTTGAAATTTCCTTAAAACTAAATTAATTTCCCAAAAACTCATATCACCTAAATCCTCGATAACATTCATTGCTTGGTTACTTACAATGTCACACTATATATACTTAGTTCACTACCACTAACTCAACAACACAATAACAAGAAAACATCACTTCTTTCAAACAAATCATTTGCATTCAATTTGATGGCACACATGGAACCAGCTAACGTTGCTAATCCTTCTTCATCTGAGCATGTTCCGGCAAATTTCGTACGATATGATGTATGTGGAAACGTGTTTGAAGTCACTTCTAACTATAGGCCTCCTATCAAAGTTATTGGTAAAGGGGCCTATGGTTTCGTTTGGTATGTTTCATTTTATATAGTTTTTTTTCTGTTTTTACATTTTGTCTTTGTATTTTTGATCTTTCACTTTTGTTTACAAGCTCGGTTATCNTAAAGGGGCCTATGGTTTCGTTTGGTATGTTTCATTTTATATAGTTTTTTTTTCTGTTTTTACATTTTGTCTTTGTATTTTTGATCTTTCACTTTTGTTTACAAGCTCGGTTATCAACTCGAAGACCCATGAGAAGGTAGCAGTGAAAAAGATTGCGCATGCATTTGATAACATAGTCGATGCAAAGAGAACCCTTCGTGAAATCAAGCTTCTTCGTCACTTGGATCATGAGAATGTAAATTTCATTTCATCATTATTTTCTTAGTTTATAAAAAAAATTTCATTTCAATAAAAGCTAACAAGTAAAATATTATTTTGCCATTAGATTGTTGTGATCAAAGACGTGATAGTGCCTGCTAATAGAAACTCTTTTGAAGATGTTTACATTGCCTATGAACTGATGGATAGTGACCTTCATTTTGTCATCCATAACCAGCCACTAATTGCAGACCATCATGAGGTTTGATATTTTGAGACTGTTACTTTAATTTAATATCATTTTGATTAGAGAGTTTTTAAGAATGTTAAATATTAATTCNAAACTCTTTTGAAGATGTTTACATTGCCTATGAACTGATGGATAGTGACCTTCATTTTGTCATCCATAACCAGCCACTAATTGCAGACCATCATGAGGTTTGATATTTTGAGACTGTTACTTTAATTTAATATCATTTTGATTAGAGAGTCTTTAAGAATGTTAAATATTATTGNAGAGTTTTTAAGAATGTTAAATATTAATTCTCTTTTTGTTTTGGTAGTACTTCTTGTACCAAATCCTGCGCGGGTTGAAGTACATTCACTCAGCCAATGTGTTACATAGAGACTTGAAGCCAGGCAACATTCTCATGAACATGAACTGTGACTTGAAGATATGTGATTTCGGGCTTGCTCGTGCGGCTTCTGAGACTCAACAGATGACTGAGTATGTTGTCACAAGATGGTATCGTGCACCCGAGCTTCTGTTGGGCTCTACTGATTATACTGCTGCTATTGATGTTTGGTCTGTTGGGTGCATTTTCTTGGAGTTGGTGAACCGCAGACCAGTCTTTCCTGGTAATGACCAGGTTCACCAGCTGCGTCTGCTAGTCGAGGTAATACTGTATAACCCTTTCTTGGATTCCGAAAACAAACCTTTTTATTTGTGACTCTTGATTAGCTTATGGACTTTGTTTTGTAGCTCATAGGGACACCATCTGAAGAAGAGCTTGGATCATTTCATGATGAGGCTAAGCAATTCATGAGGCAGCTTCCTTGGTTTCCTCGCCAATCTTTTGCTGCAGTGTTCCCAAATGTGCCTCCTTTGGCTATAGACTTGGTGGAGAAGATGCTAAAATTTGACCCTAGGCAGAGAATTTCCGGTCAGTTTCCGTTTCTTAAGTCCCTTTGCAGTTTCTATATGGTTTCTTATCAGCATATTTTTCCCTCTTTGCAGTCGAAGAAGCGCTTTCTCATCCATACGTTAGAAGGTTTCACGACGCTACCGATGAGCCCAAGTGCACCGTGCCCTTCAACTTGGAGGAAGATTCACTCACAGAGGAGGAGATTAAGGAGTTAATCTACCGTGAAGCTCTAGCTTTCAACCCTGTATACCAGCAGTAATCGAAACAGAATATCAGTCTGTACCCAGAAAGATCATCTGTGATCCTTCTTTTGTTTGTTTTGCTTCNGGAGAAGATGCTAAAATTTGACCCTAGGCAGAGAATTTCCGGTCAGTTTCCGGTTCTTAAGTCCCTTTGCAGTTTCTATATGGTTTCTTATCAGCATATTTTTCCCTCTTTGCAGTCGAAGAAGCGCTTTCTCATCCATATGTTAGAAGGTTTCACGACGCTAGCGATGAGCCCAAGTGCACCATGCCCTTCAACTTGGAGGAAGATTCACTCACAGAGGAGGAGATTAAGGAGTTAATCTACCGTGAAGCTCTAGCTTTCAACCCTGCATACCAGCAGTAATCGAAACAGAATATCAGTCTGTACCCAGAAAGATCATCTGTGATCCTTCTTTTGTTTGTTTTGCTTCTTTTTTTTCAGTCTTTTGCATTTCCTTCAGTTTCTGTTGAGGCCTAGAGCCTTAGACTGAATCTCTCAGATCATTATCATGTTTCTTCAGTACTAAAAGTTTCTCCTAGATTTCGCAATAAAACCTTTTTTGATTTGCCAATTTCAGTTTTGAAGCAAATAAAGCCTGATTGATTATGTGGACATTATTGCAACTCTCAATCCAACAAACAATAATACATGAGGTATTGCCAAAACTATAACATTGCAACAAGGAAGAAAGCAACAATCAATCATATCCTAATTAGAGAATTTCGAGTATTTTGATTGAAGGCAATCTTACAATTGTAATGGTTCTTTTGCAGGTTTATCTGTGTCAATGTTAACTCTTAAGATTGCCAAAGAATTTAGAGAGTGGTACAGGGCCATTGGTTTCGTCTTTACTTTTGCTAGAGTGTTTGTCTCTGCTGGATCTGTGCTTCCTCTCCTTCTTTGATCTTTTAGAACTTGATCTTGATCTTCTAGATTCATCTTCATCACTACTTGATGACGACTCTGAGGACGAATAATGCTGCAAACACACACAACATGGTCAATGTTAAAAGCAGCTATAAAACACAAGACCATCCGTTTAAGCTAAACTGTTTACTGTGTAGATTTTAAGCACCTTTCTCTTTTTGCTTTTCTTCTTCTTTGAATCTCTGTCCTTCTTATCTGTAAGATCATTAAGCCATTGGAGATAGAATCGAGTTATAACTTCCTTAGAAAGAAGGCTTAGATACTCTGTCCAGTTAAGTTGATCATATTACCTTTTCGGGACTTATCACTAGAATAGTTCCTTCCCTTGGAGAGTTTCAACGCCCTTTCTGCATCAAGCTGAGCTCTATACTCACGCATCAGTTTATCTGTATCTGCTTCGAGTTCTCCCTTTTTCATCTCTTCTTCCTAAATATCTCACACAAAAGAAGATACAATGTTAAACATTTCCTAAGTTCACTTAACAGAACACAAGAGAGCTTCCAAGGTAAGAAACGGATATTACAGATATTAAAATGTCAAACAATGAGCTTGACCATCTATGGAATTATGCAAAACATAAAATGTTCAAATTCCTTGAAAACCTCGACACAGAGATAGATGTAAAATGGAAAGACAAAATACTGTTGTGCACGTATCTGTGGCTGAAGATCAAAAAGCAAACAAAAGGAGATGGTTTGTGGGATTAAAGCTTCTAGCTTAATGACAATAACTGCGAGCTTATGAACCAATGGTCATCGTATCTTACACGGGCATTATAACTCAGGACAAACATTCCATACAACATTCAGAAGATATTAACCTTCGTTACTACAAAAAGTCTCAGAAACGAAATAAAAGCTAACCTTCTGCTTCTTCTTGTACTCTTCCCAAGTGATCGTATGCGTAGTCTTAAGACTAGCCAAACGAGCCGCATGCCACTCTGGTGTATGAAATGAACCATCCACCTGAGACAATCCTCATCAGAAAAGTTCCGGCAACAATACAAAAACCAATCCAAAGCCTAAACAACAAAACTTGACAGAGCAAAAGCAAATCCTGCATATCAAAACATTTTTAAAAGTTTGACTTCTCTAAATGCTTCCTCCTTTTTACAGATTACAACAACAAGAGACTCTTGAATCAGTGAGAATCACAAACTCCAAAGCTACACTCTAAGAAATTGCATAAGAGATTGTTCTTCCACAAAATTGGGACTCATAATGTATCTTGCAGGATTCCAAACAGTGAAATTACACAGCTCAATAGCAGATTAACACAAAGATCAACAAAAACCAAAACTAATCAAATTCAAATCACATTTCTTCAGTTGCAAATTTTAGAGAAATAGTATGAAAAGGTACGAACCATTCCATCTTCAACCTCGTCTGGCTGAGCAGAGCTAGAACCAACCCTAGATCTCTGCATAGCCTTGTAAGCTTGATTCTTCCCCATAGCTTAACCAAAACTTAAAAACCAAAACTTTACACAGAAGAAACAAAAAAGTCTGCAAATTTAAGATTGAGGATAACGAAGAAGAAGCTATAAAGTCTAGGATTTGTGATTAAGGGTTCAAAGAGAGAGGATTTAGGGATCTGTAGAGAAAAGCAAGAAGGAGAAACTGTGAGGTCGAAAATCGAAACGGAGAAGAAGATTTAATTTCAATCCCAATTGAAAAATGTTAACTTTATAAAGGACCAATCTGCAATTTGTATGAAACTTTTATATGTAAGCTCGACATTATATTATATAGTTTTGTGAATAATTTAACTTTAGGTTAGACCAATTCATTCCTTCTCTGTTTGCTCAGGTTTGTAAAAGTCTCGATTTTCGATTAAAAGTTAAGGTTTTTAGGGATTTTAGAGTGACCCAAATTGATTTTCAGATCTCAATTTTGTTTTTGTGTAGTTGGTAAAAGATGAGTGGAAGTGTAGAGAAAGTTTCTGGGAGTACAAAGACACCTGCAGATTTCCTCAAATCGATCCGTGGGAGACCTGTTGTTGTCAAGCTTAATTCTGGTGTTGATTATAGAGGTGCTTCTTTTTTCTTCATACTTTTATGCTTTTGTGTATTTAGCTAAGTTTTGTACTTGATGGTTCAGTTTTTACTTAGGACTGGTTCCTTTGGCTGTATTAATTGGAACCCAAAATAGTTGCTTGTTAAGCTCACTCTAGTAACTTTAAACTCTCATTTCTGAAGACTACCTTTGGTTACATTTTTAATGGTTTTTTGAAGAACGTTTGCAGTAGCTATGTAATGCCTGTGACCTGTAATAAGGCTACACTAGTTGTTAAGAAGAATTTATGAGCTTGTGTTTTCCGGTTTTTGGTACTTTCATTCCGAGACTCTGGATCCTTGCTTTGTGGTTTCAGGGTCTGGCTTGATGTATGTAAGTCTGTTTGTCCCATGAATCAAAGCCATGTAAGCCTGAATTAGTCTACGACACATAAGAAATTTCATTGTTCTCGATTTGTTTCTTTTGTTTTCTGGTGTCAGTTTTTGGTTGAAGTTCTTGTCAATCTTATTGATCACTAATTGATAACTCTTTTTGAAATGTTTTACACAGGCATTCTTGCTTGTCTGGATGGGTATATGAACATAGCAATGGAGCAAACAGAGGAGTATGTAAACGGGCAGCTCAAGAACAAATATGGTGATGCCTTCATCCGTGGAAACAATGGTAACTAAAATCACTCACATTCTTATCTCAATCGTTTCCTTTTTGCCGTATATGAATTTGTGTGTTCTCTTTGGATGCAGTACTTTACATCAGTACGGTAAAGGGAACTGTAGCAGACGGCGCCTAGTCCCTTCCTGATGCATGGTCATCTTTTGGCTACCATTGTTGTCATCTTCAATGGTCATCTTTTGGCTACCATTGTTGTTATCTTCTTCGACCTCAATTTTAAAAAGGCTTTTTGTGACAAGCTATATATAGACATAATTATTATTATTAGCTATTAAGATATTATTCGATATGACTATTCAAAAACGAAGGTGCAGTTCATAAAAGCAAGTAAAACTGAGATAAAGAAAACACTGCAAAGAAGTGGAAACAGAGGGACAGATTTGCCTCAAAAGTTTCAATTGATAAGCAAGTTGTTTTCGTCAATAACCTCTTTTCACATAAAGAGCAAAAGGTCTCGTTTCACTCTTGGCCTCTTGTATATGCGATTGCTTATGTAAAAGCTGCAAAATAGAGTTTTCTCAACAAAACTTATCTCCACTAGAATATAATTTCGTGTTTGGTCTTAAAGTCAGAGTATCATTATTTCCTTCAATGTGTTTCTTCTTCTTCGGTTGCATTTTCTTCTGGCTTACTTCCCAACCTCCCTAGCCTCACAATGTCTTCCACCATGATTCTTCCCTCTGTAGGAAAACCAATTCAACACAAAGATCAGCTAAAAGTTTAACTTCAGAGACATAAAAGCTCAACAGGGAGAGGATCTGTTCTATACCTTTATCTTTGGAGAGACTAGTAATTAGTTGTTGAAGGCCTTCCTTAGCGATTGTGTCTTTCAGGTACATAGCAGCAGCTGCAACTTCATCAGGTGTGACTTTTCCATCTCGATCCCTACGTGTATTCAAGTATAACAGCTTTAGAAACTTAGATTTGGATAAAGAAGACTCAACCGAAAAATGGAGAACTCTATATATACCTGTCAAGAAGCTGCCAGCCTTTGCCAATCTTGGTATCCACATCATCAATTTCCTTCTCAAGGTTATGTATCAAACCATCAACCTTGAAAAGTATAAATAAAGTTAGCTCTGATACAAATCTTATGGGACTTTGGTATTCTTTCAAAAACATTTTAAAAGTACTTTTACCTTCTCCATAAGTGCAGAGGAAACCTCGTCTGCTTCAGCAACATTATCAGTTTGTTCAGTATCTTCTCTAGCTGCTTTATACGCCTTAACAGCAGCTTTTTCGCCATCTACATCATCTCTCTCGACCATTGTATTGTAGAACTCCATCTGCAGAAACAGAAAAATATTGTCTTTCAATTTAGGACACAAAATGATAATCAAGGAAACTTCTTGTCAATTTCAACGCTTTTGTGGAAAGTGTACCTCTTTCTTGACCAGTCTCAGGAATTCTTCACGCTCTGTACACACCGACTGTATATAAGGTGAAAAAACGGAGTCTCAAAATAGGTATCGGATGAAATTGCTCAACATATTCATTGTCGAAAAAGATAAACAGATTTTTTCTTACAGAAGCGGAAGCCAAAACACCCAATGCACGGCTAAGTTTGCAAAGATCATCTTGCTGTTCAAGGACTCTAGCTCTGGCCTGTTCTTGTGCTTCGCTGGCTGTTGGTACGGTCATCTCTTTCAGAGCCTTATCCTCTTCGTCACCTTTAACATCCTTAATCTTTTCAAGCTCTTCTTCTTCTTTCTCTTCTTTCTCTTCTTCCTCCTACATATATATTAATATAGAAAATGTAATGCATGAAACATAAGATTGAGTTCTCTAATTTCCTCAAGCAAGCATAATACAATATAATGTGCTTATGATCAGACCTTGATCAGTTCTTCTTGCATTTCAAGGTACTCTAACTTCCTTCTTCGCTCAGAAACAGAATCTTCAGATGGTAGAGAAGTAATACCAACAGTATCCACAACCTCGTCGGGAAGAGAAGAGAGAGTAGCTCGGACAGCATCCTCTGCTTTAACTCTTCCAGAAACCGTGAATGCCCTGGATATAAACTACTATCAGAAATTCATTCGCAATAAAAGTGATGGAAGAATGAAAATATAAAAATTAGTCCTGGAACCTACCTAGAAAGGATCAATAGCGAAGAGGGGACAGAATGATTAAGTGACAAGTCCATCCAATCGCGAAGCTGCAAGATTGTTTTACAACTGTAACATTAGCTTTTACCCACGGAGTTTGATACATAGACAACAATGATTTGTTTGATAAAAAATAACAAAAAACGAAAATCATAGGAGTGAAAAGGAGAAACCTGTTGCCTCATCTCTTCAACTGAAACCAGCCCAAGCATTCCTCGTTCCCTGCAATCTTCACGTAGTTCAGCTTCTGAAAGGGAATCCACACCCTCAGCTCTAATCATTTTATCATCTTCCTTAATGCTGCAGCGAAAAGGGGTAAAAATCAAACATTAAAGCAAGGAACAAGTCTAAATACAATGAGATGTGGAAACATCTTACCTCCTCAGTCTTTTTCTTAGCATATATCGCAGATAAGCATCTGTTCCGTATGGGCTTATATTCATGTATTTGCACATGTTAACCAAGCGAGGCCTATTGTTGAAAACAAACAGGTAACTATTGTCAGAACATGTACCTTTTCAAGAGTGTGACACATCTCCGAGATTAAAAAAACAGGAGCAACAAACCTGCTGATGTTGTCCAAAGTAAGCTCATCATTGAAAAGCTTTGCAAAGCCCAAAAGTTCATCATTTTGGACAGGTTCACCTCTTCGAACCTGGACGAAAAGATGTTAAGAACGGGGAATGAAATTCAAATTTAAAAACCAAAGAAAGGGAAGCATAACACAAAATCCATGACTCTATACCTTTTCTAGAAAGTCATCAAGGTCTTCAGCGGTTTTCTTTACATCACCACTTCTTGAATGTTTAACTTCCTTTGCCATCTCTTTGGCCGTTTCCTGAAGAAACTTAGCGTATTCCATTCTTGCAAGTAATTTCCTTTTCAATGCTTCCTGTTCATTAACAAACGAGCATCATATATAAGAGAGACCCAGAAGGCAAGAAGCTAACATACAATCGTGTAAAGCCTTCAGTCAATTGCAAAATACCTCTTCTTTCATCTTGTCCTGGAAAGTTGATGGTAACATATTAGGGAAGAGCTTCAAGAAAACTGGCAGCAGAAACTCCATAAACGGCACAAGGATGAACACAGCGAATGGCACTAATCTAAAGATATCAGCTGTTGTTCGAGTTAGCTGTTGCCTTTCTCTTCTGGACAGACTCTTTCCTTTAGCCAACTTGAGCAGTAATCTTGAACTGATTCTAGTGTCTGCCCAGAGTAATTTGGTCCCCAGCCAATAATGTTTCAATGTTGATACAAACTCTTCTTTCCAGTGAGTGAGCTTGTTTTTCCAATCCGCCCTGTAGAAAACAGAAACTCAATACACTACAATAACTATCCATAAAGATTAAAAACACACAATGTCAGAAGAAAGCTAAACCTGCTCATGGAGGCAACAGCTCGTATAGCAGGACCTATCTTCAGCACAATTGCCCATGCCCTCTGTACTATCGACTTAGCAACCTTTTTAGAATCCTGAAGACGTTTCGCTTTCGCCTTTGCTTTAAGACTGCTCAGACTTATAACAGCTTCATCACATTCCTCAGGAGATGCCTCTTTCTTACTTTTAGCAACCCCATCTTTATCCTCTTCGTCTTCCGGTTTCTTAGCTGCAACAGTAGTAGCATTACGAACCAACATACTCATATCTCTCATCCCAGCATAAGAAACCAATTCCGAACTTCCATAACCAACACCCGAAAACCGAGAACCATAAAATCCACGACCAAAATACCCATTTCCAGAAGAAGGCAACAAAAGACCAGCTCTCCCCGTAAATGCCTTGTGCTCCGTTACACGGTTAGTAGATTCCACGGGAAGACGGTTAACACCAGAGTGATACGCATGAGAATCAACACTCTGAGCAGAATTTCCAACAGCTAAAAAACTCTGACTTGAACGAGCATAAACATTCAAGTAATCAGAAACCACACTCCTTCTCCTAAGAATCGCTCTTGACGCCATTTCCTTAATACCCTTTATTGAGTACTAAAGAATCAGCAACACATCTCCCACAAGAGAACACTCCTTAAATCTGATACATAAAAGTCCCCCAAAAAAATTCACAAAAATCAAAATCTACAAGATCGAAAAACAAAAAATTTCAACGAACCCATTACTAAACATCTCACACAAAACAAAACCCACAAGATCAATCGCAATCACTAGTGTTAAAAACACAATCTTAAACCCCAAAATGAAGCGACGACTGAAACTAAAAATCCTTGATTTAAGAACTATGACCCCCAAAAAATATTACCACTTACAGTAGCTAACAATAGAAGAAGAATCTGAAGATGAAGAGCTTTTGTTCACCGGAGAAAACACGCCGGAGAATTACTAGAGAGGTTTTAGGGATGCGGGCAAATAAATCGTGGAGAGAAAAAGGGTTTCAGATTTTTTGCTTTTTTTTTTTTTTTTTNTTTTTTTTTTTTTTTTTTTTTTTTTTTGTCGCTTTTTGAGGAGAGAAGAAATAAAGATATTTGACTTACACGTGGATGATTTTACGCCGTTGGATTATATATGAGTCGGATACGTTTTCTGATTATAGCCACGTGGGCGAATCTGTAATCAGAGGTATATGCTTGTTCTCCAAGACGATGGTATATATATATATATATATATATATATAATTATTTTCACTATATTTTTTATTGTCTTTATCATTTTATTAGTGAAATAATCTTATGGTTTTTTTACTTCTTCACCAAACAAAAAATTATTATAAAATTAAACTAACGTAGTTTACTGCACACGGAAATTTACAAGAAAAAAACATTAGAATTTTCGTTTTGTCATAAAATATACAAAATAAACCAAAAGAACTCATGATATGAAAAGTAAAACATGAAAAAGAATTTTTTAAAAACAAAATAAATGATATTCTGTTTATACAAAGCGAGTGAATTTTTCTTCCATCTCTGGAGGTTCTAATTTTCACAGGGTTGATTGCTTCAAATCAAATATTTCCCTTTTACTTCCTGCACAAACAAAATGTGATGAACATAAAATCTTTGTAATAACTCAAGATTCTCTAAAGATTGTTGTTATTCAGACTTGAAAAGAAGAGGAACCATTTTTTTTTTTTTTTACCAGGGGAACTTGAATGTGTCTTTCCACCATCCTTGTTTAGAACAGTTTGCAACTATTTTGTCGAGCCGGATAATGATCTCAGCGAAACTCGGCCTCACTTCGGTTTCTGGATGCCAACATTCCTCAATCAACCTACAGATATGACGCGATTCTTGAGTTATTAATGTTTTAAGAACATTATTACATGTAATATATGTCTGATGATGAAGCTTCATATAACAATGGCTTTTAGAACACAATCATGAAATGCTTACTCTTTCAATTCCGGAGGGTAACTCTTCGATTTCGTCTTGATTCCTGGTCTCTTTCCTTCTAAACATATCGCTTCTGCAACCTCTTCAGGCGGTTTAGGATGGAATACAGATACTCCTTCAGTCAACTTCACACATAAAACCGGGAAAAAAAATGCAGAGCTTGAGACAAAGAAGTATAGCTATTAAAAATAGCAAAGCTTTGTGTGTTTCTACCTCATATAAAATGATAGCAAACGAATGCACATCAACACTTTTGTCAAAGATTCCGTTTTTGTAGATTTCGGGTGCTAGATACTGATCT
>OVAP01001524.1:3786-23463 GCA_900406295.1 Aurinia saxatilis | reverse complement strand
GATTTTAGGATTTAGGGTTTAGTAAAATTATAGAATTTATGATTTACTTAGAGTTTAATTTTTAATAGCTATTAGAGTTTAATTGTTAGGATTTATGTTTTATATTTTAGGAGGTTAGGGTTTATTAGGGTTGGGAAGACTTGTTAGGGTTTATGATTTTAGGGTCCCTAGATCATAAACCTTAAAATCCCATAAATAGTTAATATTTAAATATGAGTATTTTAGACTTATTACAAAAAAAATAACTAAAATAACAAAAAAGAATGAAGGTGGGAAGAAAATTTTATTGAATTTTTATGTCTTTTTTATTAATTGATAAAATAAATTGTTAATTCAAAACAAATATTCAATTATTATTAGTTTGATTTATGATTTTTTATATGTATAAAACACAGAAATTTTTATCATTAATAATCGGAAGAGATAATACTTTTTTTTGGAAAAGGGAAGAGATAATACTTAATACATGATTTTATCGGTGATTGATTTGACTGGTGGTATGAATCGATTCGTACCAAGAAGAAGAGATTTATATTTTGATCATTCTTTGATCATCATTACGTATGGATTTTAATATAGACAACTTGTACTTAAGAACAATTAAAACTTAAAAGATAGAGAACTCTAAAAAGATAATAGATGGACAAACAGAAAAGAAGAAGATTGATGGATACATAAACTAGTATTAAAATAGATGATCATGTGCGTCCATTGGCCCCATGTCTTCATCAATATTTCGATACCATATTTTGGAATATTCTTTTCATTAGTTTATCAATCATTTAATTCTAACCAGAAGTGAAATTGTCGGGGCAAATATTTCATTATTCAACAAAGTATTCTCCAAAGTTCAAAAGTTATAATTCTGGGGAGATTTTAATTAATTAAGTAAAGATTGAACATGATGATGGATTCAAGACGAAGTATTCTTATAGCAGATTGAATTGTTCAAGGTAACTTTTTGTTGCCATTTTTACTTTATAAGATATGGTTTTTTAATTTTATAAAGGTGATCAGGTTGGATGTAATTGGGAATCGCACTAAGTTGACCAGATTCGTTTAATACATTAAATTAACATCGAAGAGTACTACTAAAAAAATTGGAATTTTGAAGTTTTAACTTAATCCCTATAATTTTGATTGGTAATCGATGTAAACAACAAAATATTGAATTCATGTTTTGATATAGTAGATTTGTGATGAATTATAAGCACAAAATTATCTTAATATTATATCGAAACAATATAATATTTTATATTTATTAGAAAGTTTGACAAGTAAATTACTCAATTTATTTTAAAGAATCAAATAGCAAAATATATCTAGATTTTAATTATTAAACAAAAATTCGATTGCCAAAAATTTTTTTGGTACTAATTAGCATAAAAAAAAAAACTCGGTTTAAAGGTTTCTACACTATATATAGAATTCAAACTTTAGAGAATATAATTTCTTTTAACAGATTAAGGAATGCATAGATTTGAATTTGTCTAAGATCCATCTATATTACGAGAGAGTTACATGGTAAAATTATTTGCCAAATATTTCATTTAATTTAGATCATTAAAAAAAGAATTAAATTTTCAGATGAAAAAAATTCTGTATATATATATATATATATTTATTTTTGTTCTCGTAGCTATTTTAATAAATAAGCATAAACCAAAATTATACAAATTACATAGCAGTTTTATGAACGGTAACTATATAAGTTTCATGCGCATGAGACCATCCTTTATCACCTTTTTTTTTCGTCCTTTTCTTAAATTATATATAAAAAAAAAAAGTTCTCACTAACAAACACTATTTTCCCGAGATGTCGAGACACATTCAATCTGATTAAACAAAAACAAAAGGAACACTTCCAATTAAAATGACAAAAACAATTAATAATAGTGACAAAACCAAGCAATGGTAGTCTAATGGTTGTAATTGACTTGGGGCAAGGTATATGGACCTATCAGTCCTGAGTTCGATTCCCACCGGAAACTAAATTATCATTGTTNATTGTGGGGGTTCCCCCCCAAAACCCCCCGGTTAAAAAAAAAAAAAAAAAAAAAAAAAAAAAAAAAAAAAACATAGTGACAATATAAGAATAATATCCAAAAAATAAATAAATAAATAAATAAAATCCAAAAGCAGGAAGATAGTATAAAGAGACAGGCAGATTACAAAGCTAAGAAGTAACGTACAAACAAAAACCCGACACGTGTGTTATTACAGTAACCACAAAGCACAAACAGTGTCACTTTTTTGTTTTGTAATAAAAACGCCACGTGGCTTATCGAGTTTTTATAAATGAGGCAGAAGAAGTAGCTCAGATCCACTCACGCCTCGTCTCCATCCTTCATTTTTGTACGCTTCTTCTAACCCAAAGGGCAAAATCGGAAATTCATTTATCATGGCCGCCGTTAGCAGCTCATCGGAGACCGGAGATAATGGATTCGTCGCCGGAAAAGGAGAGATCATGTTGTTCGGAGTTAGGGTTGTGGTTGATCCGATGAGAAAATGTGTGAGTTTGAACAATCTCTCCGATTACGAGAAGTCTTCTTCTTCTCCGGTGGATGAAGAGATCCCTAAGATCGCCGGAGAGGTTGAAGATAACAACAACAAGAACGAAACGGATTTGATTGTACCTTCCGCTGGTGGTTACGCCTCCGCTAACGAAGCTGTTCAGATTTCGTCTCGCGAGAGGAAACGAGGTAATAATAATAAGACACGTGTCCTTTAGATTCTTGGATTAGCGAATCTGTGCATGTTTGATGATTGATTAGGGATCTATAGATTGGTCTGATTGAATTCTATGTGTGTTGTGTTGTGTGTGAATGGGAATAGGAGTTCCATGGACAGAGACCGAGCACAAGAGGTTCTTGGTTGGGTTACAGAAAGTAGGGAAAGGAGATTGGAAAGGAATCTCTAGAAACTTTGTCAAGACCAGGACTCCTACACAAGTTGCTAGTCATGCTCAGAAATACTTTCTACGACGGACCAATCTCAACCGTCGTCGTAGAAGATCTAGCCTTTTCGATATCACTACCGAAACGGTAAAAAGCTCTAATCTAATCCTCAATCTTTGTTATTCGAGCTAAAGATAAGTTGAGTGAATAGCTTAGGGTGGAATTTAACTTTTCTGAAAGTTTAATGCTTTCTTAGGACTTATTCAGATATTTGTTACCAACAAATTTTCTTTTACCTTTCTCTAGAGAGTCTATCTGAGGAAGAAGTCTAGCTGTTTTTAGCAGTGTATATTTTTGCCGTAAACAGAAGTTTTAAGAAGAGACTTGTCATAAATGACTTTGTTCAAATTGGGAATATATCTTTCAAGCTATGCTGGATAGTGGTTAGATTTAAGAGTTGTGTATATTGGTGTACCAAACAGTAATAGTAAAGTGTTTGACAGTTGGGTCTGATTGGTCTTTAATCAGGTCACAGGAATACCCATGGAGCAAGATCAAGACAACACATCAGTGCCTGAAACCAAAATCAGCTCTGGACAACAAGTTTTTCCTCCAGTGCCGACAAGAACTGAGAATGATTCACCACAACAGACGTTTCAGCGCAATGATTCATCCTCGAATCTTACCCATATGGTCCCAGTAACCTTTCAAGCAAAACCTGAGTTCAATCTAAACAAGGATGCTGCAAGTCCTGCTCCGCTTTCGCTCAACCTCTCTCTCGCCTCCTCATTTAATTTCAACGAGCAATCTAACTCGAGACGTTCTGCTTTCACAATGATGCCAAGCTTCAGTGATGGAGATAGTAATACCAGCATCATCAGAGTTGCTTAGATCCTTTAAACCCAAGGTGAAAACCTTCAAGACCTTTTCTTTTGTTTCTCTTGTTTGTGTTAGTAGTACATATTAGTTTTAAAAAGCAAAACAAAAAAAACACATGAACCGTTGTCTAAGTTCTCTCCTTGTTTTTTAATCTTTCGTTTGTCAAACTTCACATATTTTGTCTGGAACAAAATAATCAGGAAGAAAAAGAACAATAAACAGAGGAAGGCTTTAGAGATATGGACAAACTGTGTTTAGGGTTCTCTATCATCTTTGTTGTCTGTAATACTAATTCTGGTCACACTGGTCTGATGGAGTTTAGTCTCTTGTGTTGTTTTGTTTTGTTTTGTTTTTGTGGTATGTAAGTTAAAGAATAGAAGTCGTGAACCTCATGTGGCCCATCTCAATCAATGGTTGGTGATTTGTGGGGTTTTTAGGCTTTTTGTTTATCTTATCTTTTGGGGGATAAGCTAAAATGTATGTATCTGGTTCGTCGAATATTTTATCATCGTGCCATAATAATGTTGCCAATTTCTTTAAAGCCACTTTGACTTTGATGGGTTTTTGTTTTCTGTCTTATGGATGATAATTATGTGTAAATGGACCTCTCTGATAAACCCGAAAGGACAGAACATAAACTCTATAAACAAAGTCTAATTTTGTCAAATCTTGCTTATCTACGATTAACCGTTAATTGAGGCATATTTGGTCGCCAACCTTAATTCAAAATCTATCCTCAATCCAAATATAGAAGACTAAATACTAAAAGTTCATGACCTTTGTTTTTCTTTTCTTCTTGTTCTTTTGACGACATTTCAATCAATCTTATTCATGTAAACCTTCTTAGGTCATTTCTCAATTCTTGCTCCTGTTTAATTCTCTGTGCATTTGCCTCCATCTCCGTGGTCGGGTCGCATTTTTTCTTGCTTTTCTTGCAATTACAAATAATGCCTAACCGTTCCTTCAAGAATTTCGTAGAAGAAGAATTTGGGACAGTCCCTCAGTTCTTAATCTACGCTATTCTTGAATGGATTCTCATCATCATCCTCTTCATCGACGGTTTCCTGGCTTTCTTCTCTAACCAAATCGCTAAATTATTCGACCTCAGAACCCCGTGTCTACTCTGTACGAGGCTGGACCATGTTCTTGTCAAAAGAAACCCTGATTTCTATTACAACGACTCGATATGCGATGCTCACAAGAAGAATGTATCTTCTCTCGCGTACTGTCATGTCCACAAGAAACTATCCGAGATCAAAAGAATGTGTGAAGGATGTCTTCTCTCTTTCGCTACCGAGAAAGAGTCAGATGTTGATACTTACAAATCTCTTATTGGAATCTTGCATAAGGATCTTGAGCTTCTTATCGACGATGAACGTGAGCTTCAGTTGGCGTTTCCAAATGCGGGTTCGAAGAAAGATGAAAACTTTTATCAGATTGATCAAAGAAGTAACAGTAGCAACGGCAGGTTTCAGCAGCAGCAACGCTGTTCTTGCTGCGGGGAGCTAATGAAGATTAAATCCGAGAAACCGAAGAATAGTGATAATAATCAGTCTTTCTTTGGTGCTCCTAGTCCTTCTCCTAGAGTTTCATTCAATCAAAGAACATTAGATTTCTCTCAGCTCAAATACTCAGACTCGCCTGAGGAAGAAGATTCTGTAACCACGAAAAGCGTGTTCATGGATCCGTCTGATGACAGAACACCGAGTACTGTGAAAGGAGGGAACAACAGATATTTTGGCATTCCGCTTTCTGATTCGGCTCAGAATAGTCCCCGGTGGTCTGTTCGATCTATGAAGAAGTCTTTGATTGATCAGAACGGTTCAGAGAGCGAAGTGTTGGAAGGAGATACGATACTTCATCATCTAAATAGACAGGTTAGATTGGACCGGAAGTCGTTGATGGATTTGTACATGGAGTTAGATGAAGAGAGGAGTGCATCAGCCGTTGCAGCAAACAATGCAATGGCTATGATCACGAGGCTTCAAGCCGAGAAGGCCGCGGTTCAGATGGAGGCATTGCAGTATCAGAGAATGATGGATGAGCAAGCGGAATATGATCAAGAAGCTTTACAGTCTATGAATGGATTGTTAGTAAAAAGAGAAGAGGAAATGAAAGAGCTTGAAGCTGAAATTGAAGCTTATAGATTTAGATATGGATTGTTGCAAGAAGAAGAAGAAGAAGCAGAAGAGTTTCTTGATGAAGAAGGCAATGGAACTAATCCGGTTTCCGATTTGCCTGTTTGTTCTTCAAATCATGAAGAAGACCAGGAATCTAAAGCCACTGATAGTGTGATTATAGAGGAAGAAAAAGGTAAGCAATTCATCGGTTTTTTCTTTATAAGAATCTTGAGGTTGATTTGAAAACTTTCTGAATCTTTCTTGGTTTTGTTACAGAGAATGGAGACAGAAAAGCTGTGTTAGTGAAGGAGATTTCAGAGATAACAGAGAGACTAAGTGCAATTGAAACAAAAGGTGAATTGTTGCAGCAAATTTCAGAAGTTTTAGATGTTAGTGAAGGGGAAGCAATTCTATTACAGATCTCTCAGAATCTGCATATGCTTCGCAGTTTCATCGAAATGCCATCAGATTCATGAGTCTATGCTTTCAACTTTCTTCTGTCATTAGAAGAAATAAAAAACAACATCCTTGTATCAAATCTGTATAAGTTTTCTATTACAGAACAAGCAAAGACTTTTTCCCCTACCTTGTCTCTTACTCCCGATATAATTACAAAATTAGGTGAAATGCCACTTTAACAAATCCATAGAGACTTGACCAAGCCATAAATTTATTAGAACATATCATTTTTAGACTCTTACCAACTAATTCAATTATGAAATATTCCTGCATTGTCACCAATGATATTCTAGAATCCTATGACATAAGCTTAAGTCTTGAAGTCAATATGTATCTTATGACTAACCAAGAACTCTTCTCTGATTAACAAAAGACAGAGACAGTTTATCCATTAACTTTGAAATGTTCTGCAGTTTTACAATTAAATAAACAATATTTTCATGTCTTTTTCCTAATCTCAACTAATCTCCCAAAAAACAGAAGATTAAGTCTTTGTCCAAGACCAGAGAACAAGCACTATATATATACAAAACAGAGGATGCTCTGTTTCCATCATTTCTCAATAGCAACAATGTCTTCTTCTCTTTTCATATCTTTCCTTCTAACGATCTGTCTCTTCGTAATCCCATCTTTCTCATCTGATTCTGATCCTTTACAAGACTTCTGCGTCGGCGACCTCAAAGCTTCTCCATCCATCAATGGCTTCCCTTGCAAGTCATCCGTCTCGGCTTCTGATTTCTTCTTCTCCGGCTTAGGCGGTCCTTTAAACACCACAAACCCTAACGGCGTAACCGTTGCACCCGCCAACGTCTTGACATTTCCGGGTCTAAACACTTTAGGACTTTCGATGAACAACGTCGAATTCGCTCCAGGGGGTGTGAATCCTCCTCACTCGCACCCTCGTGCAACCGAGGCAGGAGTTGTGATCGAAGGCTCGGTCTTCGTCGGGTTCTTGACTACGAACAACACTCTTTTCTCCAAAGTTTTGAATGCTGGAGAGATGTTCGTTGTCCCTAGAGGATTGGTTCATTTCCAATGGAACGTTGGTAAAGTGAAAGCTCGTTTGATAACTTCTTTTAACAGTCAGCTTCCTGGATCAGCTGTTCTGCCTAGTACTCTCTTTGGTTCGACGCCTGAGATTCCGAACGCGGTTTTGACCAAGACGTTTAGAACTAATGATGCAACTGTGAACAATCTTAAGTCTATGTTTGCTACTTGAATCTTTTTTTAATTTGTGTTTTCTTGAAATCATCTCTTTCTCTATTTGATTTTTATAGCATTATTCGTATACAAACTATGTGTAACAATTGGTATTGAAATTTGAAAAAAATTAATAAGATTCATCTATTTTATTTTTTTGCAATTTGATCGATTTTTTATTGAAGAGACAAAACCACAACCTATATATGTTTTGTCTGAAATCTTTTATTAGTTGAGCTATTGGCTCTTGGTCTAGACTAGAACCTTGACCTCAATTCAATTATTTGTGACAAGCCTCTATTAACAACCCTGGAGACATTGTCAACAGATTCGTATACTTAAATCATAAGATAAACTCTTATTATGATTCGTATCAACTAATTCAATTATCACAACGTCGTCCTACGTACGTTGTCAACAGATGGTATTCAATTATACACCAACAGGCTTCAGGCATTAGTTTAAGTCAAGTTGAATCCTATGTGTTGACCTTTGAGTAATAAAAATCTCTCCTTACATAATAAAAGAATCAAGCAAAAGAGACAATATATATATGGGTGATTTACTAGGCCAATTTGTTGAAAAATGATTAGTTTGGTGCAAATCTTTTGTTAATTACTTGTTTAGATTCACATACTCATATGATCTTTCACAGAAAATATATTTTCAGAAATACCATTATTTTAAAATGTCACATTATCAAACAAATATGTTACAAGACACGACATATTTATTTGAACTCTGATTGATTTATTTGAACATTGACAGATTTATTTGGAAATTTAATCTCCAAAAACAAGTCTATCGTGGTTTGATGACAGATTTCTATTCGATCATAGAGTTATTTTTGTTAATAAATTTATTTAAGTACGTCTCTGACATGACACGACAGATTTGTTTGGTTTAACAGATTTATGTCTTAAGTTGGTAGAGTTGTTTTAGCTGATAGATTTATTTAATAAGTCTGTGACATGACACAATCGATTTTTTTAAAGTTGATAGAGTTATTTTTTGGTTGGCAGACTTATTTCACCTATCGACAGACTTAACACTCTTCATGGTCACAAACTTGTTATTTTCGGGTTATGTGACGACATATATATACACAAGCCTGCTACTGAAGTAGATTAATAAATCTGGAAAAATTGGCTCCACCGTTATGACAGATTTTTGGGCCAATGGTGACAGATTTATTTACGTTCATAAACTTTCATATAAATATGTTAGCCATTCAAAAATCCATCTGTCATTAAAGGTGACAATTTTGTACCTAATTTTTTTAGTTTCTCTGAATTTTAACCTAAATATAAGGTAAGAAAATAACTAAACTTATCTCCTAAAACTCATGAGCAGCCATTACTCCTTTGGTTCAAAAGCTTTTTATTTCTTTTTTTATCCATCAATACCTTATCAAAGTTTTCAATCAATGGATCATGAAGTGAATCTAGTTTTTTTTTTATTTTTTTTTATTGTATAACCATAGTTTTTTTATTTATGTGTGATATATAGATGTTTTGATTCATTTACTCACTAGTATTAATAATTTGGAACAATTTGAATTATTTATGTTTGATATATATATATATATATATTGATAATCTCTAATGTTTAAACAGAATTTTTAATAGTTTTTTTTCTTCAAATTATAATGGTATTCTTGTGATTATGTTGTCAAATATGGATAAATGGTCTTTTGTCAAAATAGTAACACCCTTCTATGAACTCTAAGACACCCCAAACTAATAATTATTTAAAAGATTAACCCTATTCTAGTTAATTCATCTATATCTATACATTTTCTACCTTTCACATAGAGAGTCAATGTAACTGTGTGAAGTGTAAACAATCTGAAATCCAAGTCTGCTTTGTGATTTATGTTTATGAAATCTTTCTCAGTTAAATTTGTAACTAAAATCGAAATATCGAATATTTGCTTCTTCCTCTTTATTTAGATTAGTTTATTTATTTAGTAGTTTGAGTAGAAGAAGAAAGAAAGAGAAATTAAAAATGGAAAGGCTGCTCCAAGTAGCTGGGAAATCCCAAGAACAGTTCTTTTTCTTTAGCTATAATCGATTCAACGAACCCATTGCTCGTGGACGCTTCTTCGATCTCAGAAGCTGGAGCTGATGTATTAGCCATTGTAGCTGCATCAGAGAACTCGTTACCAAACAAGTTGTCTAGTTCTTGATCAGGATGACTCTGTTGGTTTTCATTGAAGGTTTCTTGGTCAAGAAGAAAGTCAGACCAAGTGAAGTTAACCTCCGAATTCTCCTGAGCAATGGTAGAACAAGTGGAAGAGAACACAGGAGGAGACGAGTTAGAGGAAGACGAGGAGGCATACATAAAGGTAGACTCCGGTTTGGCTTGGTTTGATGACTCAGTCATAAGCTTGATTGCTTGTAGATGAAACATGAGATCTCCTGAATCACCAGGCTGTTGTTGCTGTTGTTGTTGATGATGATGAGGATCATCGTTGAGCGAGTGATTACGTCCACCAAGAGATCCGGTTTGGTTCAAGGGATTAGAGTTTAGGGTTCCACTCCCATTGATGTTGCCGTATTCAGCAAGTATGTGTGAAAAGGGTCGGTGAGTGACAGGATCTATCCCCATTTCAGACAGTTTCTTCTTTAGTTTTGAGTTCCAAAACATTTTCACTTCTTCTTCTGTCTTTCCTGGTAACTGTTGTGCAATAAGTGGCCATCTAAATCCACACAAAAAAAAATCATCAAAATCTGCAGAAATCTCAAAAGAAATATATTCGAGTAATTTGCTATTATACAATGAACCTGCTTCCCATTGCCGCATGCATCTTGATGATCAGATCTTCTTCTTCAGCAGAGAAGCTCTCATGCTTACTTCCTGAATTGTCATTCTTTCTCACTCTGCAACTCTTCCCACATCTCCTAAGTCCTATATAATGTTTAAAAAATCCATATGTAGATATACCATATATATCAAAAAAAAAAAAAAAAAAAAAAANATATAAAAAAAAAAAAAAAAAAAAAAAAAAACATATATAAGTACAAAGTGTTATTCTTTAGATTGGAATATCTAAAAACTGACTCCAAATGTCCAAAACTTCCATCGGTTAAAAAAAAAAGAAACACATCGAATAATTATGAGAAAGAGAAACTTTTATGAATGTTTTTTGTGACCTATTTTTTTAGGAGTTGCAGAGGCATTTTTGGATGCAGATGCAAACACAAACTTTTGGGTGGTGTCTTCTTCGTTTGTCCAAGGATACTTTGATTTTGAAGAGCAAGATCTCACCATTTCAGTATAAAGAAACAAAAACTGTATAGGAAGTTTGTTAAATATTGATGAAATATAAGAATAATTTTCTTTACAAAGATGAAGAAAGAGATATGTAGTAATACAAAGGGAGTGTTGTGGGGGAAGGAAGGGATTAGGCAAAATGAGTTTGAAGGTTTAAGAAGCGTGTGTGGCAAGAAAGGCATGAATATGTGTACATCTTTCATAAATTACATATGCATGATTCTTTAATTACCTATAATGTATTATTTTATTGTGCCACATCTTTGGTCCCAAGTTTTTTAGCAAAAAAATTAGATTATTTCAGAAAATATTTCCTGAAAAAATTGTTAATAACTCCCAATTTGTTTTTTTTTTGGCTAAGAGCCTCAGAGGCTACATAACTATTTTTTAATAATTTTCCAAATATAAAGAAAAGGAAAAACTGACTATTTAGACACCAAGTGTTGGAGCATGTGACTATAGACTCACAAAGAATTCGTAATGGTCTAAATATACACAAACTTATAAAACATCACACGACATCACAATCTATAGTATTGCGGTCTAAATTATCAAACCGTTAACTGATGTTAGTTTTTTCATGATAATTGTTGACGTTGCATTGTTGTGCTGGACTTTGATGCCATGTCAGTATCCACATCATTTTTTTGGTTGGGTCAGACCAAATATTGATTGGCTAAAGTCCAAATTAAATAATTAAACCGAAGTTCTAAACCTAAAATTGAACCGAAATTGAACAAAAAATATTTAACCGAAAATTGAATATGAACCAGTTTTGTCTTCCCAATAAAGCATAAACCAACCACTAGTCCATTACAAAGGAAACAATAAATATTCTAAGGATAGTCTCGCTCAGTGTTTCTTCATCCTCTAAAAGTCTGAATCCTCTGAACTCTCCTCGGCTTCATCATCATCAGCATCTCCATAAATGAATGGATCACCAGCCATTTCTTCTATGAAGATATCCACAAAAAGATGTCCACTTGCAAGCTTCATTCATGCTCTAGATGTTTTTGCTCAATGTCTCTCCACAATGGCTTCTTATCTCGTATCGGTTCATATGACAGCTTCCACCACATCCTTCCAATCGTTACAGTTGAATCTAACTCATCCCGCACAATTTCAATAATGTTACTTGGTCTGACATGGCATCAAAATCCATCACAACAATGCCACGTCAGCAAATCTCACAGAAAAACTAACATCCGTTAACGGTTTGATGACTTAGACCAAAATACTATAGATTGTGATGCCGTGTGATGTTTTATATAAGTTGGTATATATTTAGACCATTACAAATTCTTTGTGAATTTATAGTCACATGGTCCAACACGCAGTTTTTCCTAAAGAAAACCATCTTTTGGTGATTGATATACACAAGTGTCTGTAGTAATACTGATAATTACAAATTCGTGCCTATAATACACTTTATGAAACCAATTAATTTTCCTTACGACAAATATTTGTGTATAAGGGCCATTATGCAGAGGCACATCGCACATATATGAAATAAGGTGCTCGCTATGGCATTGAAGGTGCTCGCTATATGACATGGACAAAGAAACAAGAGATTTTAATATTTTCAAGGATTTACTTCATGGACCATTATCACATTCATCAAGTCTCAAAGCTGCTTCGTTTTACCAAAATCTGAGACCTTGAACGTCTTCTTATGGTTAATACAAAAAGTTAAAGAAAGTTAATTGTACACTAGTAATAATTCCATAACATTGAACAGTTTCTTAGGAATATCTGGTTCACCCTCTTCACTGTTTTTTTCCTTCTTTCAAGGGTAAGAAGAAAAAATGACTAACCTAATCTACACATACCTCTTCGGCCTCAGCAACATTCTCCTCTTCACTAATCAGAAGAATTTGCCTGAGTAACTTGAAAACAACAAGAAGGCAAGATATGCTTGGATGAAGAAAAAGCCAACGAAGTGTCTCTTACCATTTTAACTTTTCTCCAGAAGGGGGTTTTTGCCAGAAATAACTCGTGAAAATCGTGCTTATCATACAATGGGGATTGTCCAGAAGGAAGCTTCAAGGATGCAAAGAGAGGCCTCTCCTTTGCTTATGAATTGTCTGTGTTATCGTCATCCTTCAATACTGTACTTGGACCATCATCAAAACCAGATACAGGGGCAAGCTCGTTTAAGTCTAGGAATCGCCTTTTGCCTACTACACCGTCAACTTGTTCTTGCTCTCTGCCGTTTGGCTTGTTAACTTTATTATTCTCTAGACCATTTGTAGTCTCTGCATTGTTGTCATCGACCTCCCTGGGCGCTTCTTCTTCTACTTCTTCTTCACCAGATTTTGTTTCTGGGTCATTCACAATTTCTTCAGAGTCCTGACTTCCCATCGTGAAATCTCCATTCCCTGATTCATCAGAAGGTTCATCCGGCTCAACCAATCGCTTACGTTTTGACAATCCTGTTGCTTCTTTGTCTGAATCTGAGAGCTCATATTGTTGGTAATCGATTCTTGTGGCTCTTTTACTACGTCTCAGGCCTGGCCGGAAATCATTTGACCTTGACCTTAACTTAGTTTCTCTCCGCGGCATTTTCTTAACCCTTCGTGGTTCATCACTATCTTCTTCACTTGCACTTGGAGAATCTTCTTCTTCTTCCTCTTCTTCTTCCTCCTCGTACTCAGCATTGTCTTCATCCCATTTGTACTCTTCATCTCCCTTCTCTTCCTCCTCTCCCTCAGAACCACTAGAAAGCTTCTTCTGTTTACGCTTCTTGAGATACTCTTCATCATAAACTGCTTCTCCAACAATTTCATCGTCGCTTTCAAACTCTACCTCATTGTCCGAAACAGTTTCAATATAGTCTGTAGCTGAATATCGCTGGGGCCGTTGTCTGCGCCTGTTACTGCCGCCGCATTATACTTGTTAGTTCAACCTAAATTTTCGCCAAGTTCTTATCGGAAAATCTAAGGAGAAAAGAACAATACCCTGTATCTTGCTGTCTGTCCATAGTTTCATCTCCTTGCTCATCGACATCATCATAATCAGCAAAATCAGAAGATCTCGCATCTTCTGTATCATTCACAGGCTCAGTAGGGTGGGATGAACTAGTTGATCTGCCATTTGCAAGGGCGTCCAATCTGGCAGATTCTCTTCTGTGAAGAGGAGGTTCTGGTGATGGATGTTTATTCCTGAGAAAGTTACCAAAACCAAAAGAATGTAAGAGACAATAGATAATCGTCTCCAAGTAACAACAATGGCGAAGGAACCCAAAGGCAGAGATGATTCAGTGCAAGGGACACTTGAACGTACTTTGTTATCTTGATTGCCTCATTTATCGACCTATCATAATCATCTGCAATAACATTCAAGAAAAGTAAACTCTTCAGCCTAGTAGAGATCATGCTGAATATTTCATCCGGCAAACATGAAAAAGATAAAGCACGGGGCATGAACTTCCAACAAGGTCATAACCTTACCAAAAGTATATCTAACTGGCTTCCTATCACGGAGAGAACGGCCACCACCAAGACCATCAACAACCATAAAGTTATCAAGGAGAAGAGCCTGTCTGTGTTGCTTTTTCAACAGTTTTTCTTTCCTCTGAAAGCGAAAAAAAATGTGTTACATTATCGAAGAATGCAGTTAATAAGAAGTTAAGAACATTCAACCATGAATATACTCTCAGTACAAGAGTTCTATTCTATTGTAACCAAGATGAACAGAAACAAAAGAAAAGGAAAGCAAATATCAGACAGAAACCTTGTGTTCTTTTTCAATCTCGGGCAGCATATTTTTCGTTAACTTCTTCCCTAGAGCTTGTTCAACTCTACTTTTACTTTGAAGAAGTTTTTCCTGCAAATCAAAGAGACACAGCATTTCAATCAGCCATAAAGACATAAATAATTATACGAAGTGTTTATTATAATAGTTCTTCACAGACGCAGCATCAATTGGCATTCAAAAGAAAAAGGTTTCTCTCCGCATTATAAGTCTCAACAATATAACATAGGATCTTCATTCAACAAATGCAGATGGTAAAGCATTGAAATATGATCCACAATATTGAGCATCCCACTATTTGTACATTTAAGGAGACTCAATTGCACATGAACCCTTTAAGCCAGTTCTTAACAATGCTATCATTTTTAACTTAATATACTAACACTCACCAAGGGGCTCAATTATATCTACAAGCAATCACAAGGATGCGCCATCCTTTGAGTAATAATCTTTGGGAATAAAGTTGCATCTATCCCATGAAGAAAAATGATTCTCCACAAACATTTTTGTCAGCATATAGAGTATAATCCCATGTTTAGTATCTGTAAATTTCGATCAGTAAAGAAGACTAATATTCAAGTGCACGGATAACACTAGCCTGCAGGATGTCTAACCAAGAATCAAGCTACCATATCTCACTGCGAGAACTAATTAGACACTCACTAGAAAGACAGTCCCATGTAAAGTACCCAAAGCAATATATCTGGCAATTCGGACTTGTTCTAGTAGAGACTTACAGAAACATCTTGGAACTCATCGAAATTAGTGGCGACAGTTTCCCATTGGTGTGTTATGTTAGGAAGAATCTTGGAACCCCTTGTTTTAACCTTCACCACCTCTGCTTTCCTAATTTCCCGATATAAACGGTGACCAATTAAGGGGTCATCCTCATACCTTAAAATAAGAAACAAACAGGTGAATCAGATATATGCAAATAAGCAAAAGCTATTAAAACTGTTTAACAGAGGCCTATTGGGTCTTTTAATATGCCACACACCAAAAATTAACTCCATGTGAATCGCCCCCAACACGATCTTTGCGGAAAAGTGACAGATGAACACCAGTTTTAAGTGAGTTGTCAATGTAGCTCCTGATATCCTCTTGCTGTAGAATTTCACAAAATCCATTGCAACTGTAAGTGTAAGACTATCTTGTTTTCAAGTCAATCAATAGCATCATATCAGCAAGCTCCAGAGTTTAATAATGGACATCAAAGTGTATACAGTTATACAACAATACAAAGCTGCAAACACAATGTAAATTCATTTTCACCTACATCGCTTTATACAAATAACAAAACTTTTAGAGGATAAAGCAGCAAGAAAAAGGTGGCACACAAATAGAGAAGGACATTACAGTATAAATAGAGATTTGGATAACAGATTGGCATATAGCAGCAACAATACCTCAACACGAATATCACATAAAGCTTTCAAAATCACCACACGAATGGCTGGATCAAGAGATTTGTATGCTTCAATCTCCCGCCTATAAGATTCAGGAGAAAAGCTAATAAATGCTTTAGTAGGCAGTTACCATGAGATTCAGAAAATTACTGACAACTGACCCTTGTGAGACAACAATAGGAAGGTCCCCTTCTGCAACCTAAACAAGTAGCGTGACTCCAGTCAGAACAAGATATAATGCAAAAACTACTTCACATATCAGATCAGAGATGTTAAAAAATCACTACCCAATGCCAGCAATCTCTTATTTTTCTGCACAAGACAGTGACCCAAGTATCACGTGTGAGGGCCATCCGAGTTACAGGAGGAATGGCCTGCAAATTGGAAAAGAATGTAAATTGCTCATGGAGAGACACCATTAAATAAATTGTAGCAATTTAACGTTAGAAGGAAATAATAAAGAGAGAAGCTGGCCAAAAACATAAATGTTATTTGCTGGTCAGATGACCTCTAACTGGACAAAGTACCCAGAATGCCATTTAACACCTAGACCTTTTAACAGATCCGCAACGCTACACCAAAAAATTCTTATCACTAGTTAATAACACTATTATGAACCAACACTCAATTTGGCATACCCAAAAGCTAGATGGTATGATAACAAGTCAATGAGATTACACTCTCAAAGTACATTACATTGAGAGTCTCCAGATTGAAAAGCAGTAAAAGAGTAAAGAAAGAAAACCTTTAGCAAAGGAATATGTATATCACTCAAAGTATCGTTGGGAGAGAGCAGAGCCGTTTCAAACTCCTCAGCAGAAAACTCCGCATTGATTTTTAAAAGCGATCTAAAAACCTACACCATTCCAAAAAAGGGAAGAGTGAGTTACAGTTACTAGTTACTACTTAGTTGAAGAGAGCTCGCTCGCTCGCTCGCTTACATGCAAGAAATTGAGTACAGAAGCAAGTTCCCACATGGAACGAAGATTCCAGCGAGGCATTTGTGAAGGTTCCGGTGGAGGAACAAGAGAAGTAACAATTTTACCAGAACTTGCTCCACCAACGCATTGCTCTCTCATCACCTGATTCTCATCATCTCTATCTTCCTCTTCCTCCTCCTCCTCCTCTTCTTCTCGTTTAAACTCCTTCTTAGGAACAACCTTTAGCTTCCTCTCCGCCGCTTGTTGCTCCTGGAGCCGTTGCTGTGCCCTAACAGTGCAAGCGCGAGAAGGGCGACTTCTCCTAAGCGTCGTCGAAGTCAAATCGGGGATTGGAGTGGCGTCGCCGTCGTCGTTGTCGGAGGATCGGTCGGAGGAAGAACCCATCACGGAGGATGGATCAAAAATTGGAAATTTAGGGTTCTGGGGTTAGAATTGAGAGAGTTATTTTTTAGGGCGAGGGAATGAAAACCCTTGGCATTGTGGTGGTGAAATCGAAATCGGTGAAAGAGGAAGAAGAAGAGGAGGGTTCTAAAACGTTGTCGTTTTGGGGGATCTCGAGAGAGGAAGAACAAGGCAGAAGGGAATGGTAAATTAAAGGAGAGGAGAAATAAGGGGGCAACACCAGGAGGGTTAGGGCTTTTTCATTATTATTCCTCTGTTTTTTTTTCACTATTTTGAGAAAAAGAAGAGCAAAACTTTCATAAAATAATAAAATATGGCTTTTCAATTATGTAAGTTTTATATCATCAGTGTTAATTATTCATTTTAAATAAATGTTACAGATAAAAAAAATTTTAATCGGTACAAACACGATATTTTTAGGTTTAGATACAAAAACATACTTATATTATTCCCTTATACATGGATTGCGACTTTCTTTTCTAGTAAGTACTGTCGATCTGTTTTTGCGAATTTTTAATCACGGAAAATTTATCTTTTTTTTTTAATAACAATTGAACATTTAATCATTAGGCTGGATTCGAATATAAATGATGACACAATGACAATACTAGCACAACCCCTAGTCAACAAATTGTAATCATTTCTTTTTAATTAAAAACTAAGAAAAGTGATTTAAAAAAAAAGGATTTTTCATTGTGAATTTCATATTATGTATGATAATTTACTTTTGGAGTTTTCTTAAAAACTGCCAAGGACTATGAAAACAAAACTATGAATAAAATATTTTGCAAAACTTGTTAATAATATATAGATAGTAGAATATACGGAGAAGTATCATTTTTCTAAATCTTAGTAAAGGATAAATATTATTAAAATAACATATTTGTTGTTGTTGAATATGTTGTATTTAACATAGATACCTGAATACAAAACTGATTTGGAAAAGATATCACTAGTCACTAGGTGAATTACATGATTAACATGACAATTGAAGTAACCCAAAAAAAAATGATGCATGATCATTTATGATATCTGATTCGGTAGAAGAAGGTAAAGATAACATTACTACTCCATCGATGTCACATAAATCTATAGTTTTTGGACTAGGATCTCGACAGTCCATATGGACAATGAACAAAGATTGACATGTCTATAATATGTTCGTGTGATACATTCAAGACCATGGACGTCTATAAACGTCTGTTTGTCCACGAAAAATGGAAAACACTTATTTTTTGTTAATAATTTGTACTGACAAAATTTTGTAGTTTTGTCGAGAAAAATGAGATTTTACTGTTTTAACGGAAAAACGGAATTTTGTTGTTTTGAAGAAAATGAGATTTTGTGGTTTTGGCGGGAAAACAAGATTTTGCGGTTTTGGTAGGAAAATAGAATTTTACTGTTTTAGCGGAGAAATATGATTTCACGGTTTTGGCGAGAAAATATAATTCCGCGGTTTTAATGAAAAACATGATTTTGTGGTTTTGGTAGGAAAACATGATTTCACGGTTTTGGCGAAAAAAACATGATTTTGCGGTTTTGGCGAGAAAACATTATTTTGTGGTTTTGGCGAAAAACAAGATTTTGTAGAAAATTATAATTTTACGGTTTTGACGGGAAAACAAGATTTTGCGGTTTGGTAGAAAAATGGAATTTTGCCACTTTGATAAAAAATGATATTTTACCGTTTTGGTTATAGTTTTAGCGGAAAATGATGTTTATGATTTTTCTGTCAAAATATAATTTTGTGATTTTTATTTTTATTTTTTCTCCAATTAATAAAACCCTATATATATATATGGACATAGACTGTCCATTATCTATTGTCCATTAAAAATTCATATCTATTTTGACTAAATCCATTAATATCAGTTTTATATATGAACATGTTTGTGTTCATTCTTTTAATTATAGACAATGTAAGGACAATTTGTCCATTTACCATCTCTAATGTCACACAGTCAAAACAGAGTCATAGACTATATTTATAACCTATGAAACGCGGCAAACGCCTATAAACTACATGTATACACACACACACCAAAACTAACACAATTTTGGGTGAGAAACCAATAACAAATAATAAGGTTCTTAGAATATTTTTTCCATCAATTATAATTGATACAATTTTTTTTGCGCCACTTACATAAATGGTTCTAAAAGTGGTAATACAAATATTTATACAGTATCTATTATTGTAAGTTTGTAACTGATGTTAATATGCATCAATGTAAACAATATATTACATATCATTTACTCATAAGTAATTCAAACTAGCATCATTTAATTTTCTGATACTATTTAAATGCTATAACACAACTCTCTCTTTTTTTTTTTTTTTTTT
>OVAP01001523.1:0-23464 GCA_900406295.1 Aurinia saxatilis | reverse complement strand
TGTTTAGCTTCTGCCTATAAAAGGTGTTGTAAGGATTTTATGAGAGCTTTGGTTTTTGCTTAAGTAATAAAAAGAGAATCCTTTCTCAAACAAGTCTTGTCGTTCAATTTCTGTGTGAATCCATTGATACACACAAGCTTGAATTCAAGCTACGGTTGTAAACTTGTGATCCATAGATACTCAAGTTTTAAACCCGTACTTTACGCTACACTACATGGCTTCCTTGTGTCCTTTGTCAATGTTATTTGAGAAGTGTGACAATATTAAAACGTGTTTATCAAACAAACTGTGTAATCTCCTTAGTCTATATAGTGATTAAATTTTTAAAACTTTTACGTCAGGTACGAGGTTTGAATCTCATATAATACAATTTATGCAAATTAAAAGATGCCTAGACTTAGACTTAACGAAGATTCAGAGTGATGCAAGCATATTAAGAAATGTATGGATTTGGACTTGACAAAAATCTGAAGTGATGTAGAAAGATCCGTTATATATATTGTGGGGAGAGCTGCACGATGGAGTTATTCGTAAAGCAATCATTCAATTCATTTAAAAAATATAAAAAGAATTTGTAATATATTTGAATTTTCATATGATAAAAAACGATGAAATTAAAAAATCAAAGAAATTTAAGACTTACATTGATATTTTTGGGGCTTAACCACATATACCTATTTTTTTATCTCATTAATCACATATACCCACCTTCCTTCCTTTTAGTTATTTTTGTAAGAAGTCTAAAATACCCATATTTAAATATGAACTATCTATAGGGTTTTAAGGTTTAGGATCTAGGGTTTTAAATACCCTAAACCCTAAAATCCTAAACCCTAAAAAATCTTTCCACCCCTAATAAACCCTAAATCCTAACAATTAAATCCTAATAGTTATTAAAAATTAAACCTTAAGTTATAAGGGTTTAACCCTAAATTCTAAACCCTAAGAAAATCATAAATTCTATAATTTTACAAAACCTTAAATCCTAAAATCCTAAACCCTAACAAATATATCATTTATAATGAAAAATAGCTTTGGTAAATGAAGGGTATAATGGTATTAAAATAAAAAAAGTGGATATATGTGATTAAAAAAAGAGGTGTGATTATATGTGGTTAGTGGGTATGTAAAGTTGGGTATATTTGTCATTCTCATTTTTTTTATAAAGACAAGACATTGCAACACAATAAGAAGGAATAGAAAACCCGAGACTCAAACAGAAGCCAAAACTAAGTACAACATCGGGTCTAGCCACATAGGAATGAAGACAAAGCTCTGATTTACACTTTGAGTTACCAAGAAAATACTTCGGTTTAAGAATTTCGTTTTCTGAGTTAGTTCCAGTGTTATAAAAATGACAAGGTTTTTTTCTTTAAAATAAAGAAAAAAATAACAAGGCATTTAGGAAGGATGGTAAGATCTAGAGTCAGGTCCTGACATTTTGAAGGCTGCAAGCAAAAGGAATTTCTTTGGCCTATTAAGAAATGAAAGGATTTTTTTTTAATAAAAAACACATGTTTTTTTACATATATTAGAGTCAAATTTAGTATCTAAAACTAACTTATGAACAGTTTTAGCAATATACTATAACAAAATTTATATAAAAAAATGGTCGCTAAAATAGATATTAAAAAAAGACTACAAGTTCGAGTTTGGCTGCTTGGACTCAGGGCTCAGACCTTAGGGCGACTGATCATACCAACAAGTTTTTGACTTTCAACACCATGATGTTGAGTCATGATTTGAATAGTCAAAAGAACGAAAGTGGGGGGCATCATCAGAGTCATTTGTGGAAAAGTGGGAGAGTTCTCCTCTCCCTGATATATTCTCCAAACAGATTGAACATGTCTCCTTGTCGTCCTCATCATCAGAACAAGGCGCTCTTCCTATAATCCTTCGTGGAGTTATTGTCACGTGAAGATGGAAGTACAAAGGCCTTTGAAATTTCTCTGCGGCTTTGGAAGCGATCTTGACGGATCACGTAGGATATGATCTTGGAGGGCTGAATAGAGAATCGGATAGATGTTGTGAGGATCACATGTATCAATGTTTTTTAAGAGAATGTGAGGGATTGGGAACGGAGGAGCTATGTTTGATCCGACATCCTCTAACTTCCCATCCAAGTGCACGAGAAACACTTCTTTCTCACGCTTTAGACTAATCTCCAAAGTGTTTGATGTACACTTGCAAGAAACATCAACATCAATATCAATCATGACATCTTCTCCACTAGCGTGATATCAAGAGGAGGACAAATTGTTGTTTACGGAATTAGGGTTAGGGAAGACAAAAGTTCTATAGTTTTCGTTGCACGATGTCGGTCTTATAGGTTTTGTTTTGGTCGGTCATCTTTTTTCCTTTTTCTTTTTTTTTTTATTTCTTGATGATATGTTATATTTGAATAATTAGTGCTACTGCACTTTCTCTTTTATCTCTCCTTCCGATTCCTTTTTCATTTCTTTTTGTTTACCAATTCTTCTTCATTTGTCTTTGTTTCCAAATTCAGTTCACCACCACAACATCAACCTACTTAGTCACCCATCCTAGCAAAATTAAAAACAAAAATTTGTTAAAGTAGAATTAACATCAATTTGCTTGGCAGCTTGGGTTTAGAAATCCAAATCTAGTCAATTTGCCTGGATTTAAAAATCCAAATCTAGGGTTTACATTTGAACAATTAATCCCATAAATAAAAATTTAAAACAAAATTTGTTAAAGAATAATTAACATCAATTTGCTTGGGTTTAGAAATCAAAATCTAGTCAATTTGTTTGGGTTAGTCTAAACCCAAATCTAGTCATTTTGCTTGGGTTCAGAAAGCCAAATCTAGGGTTTAAATTTGATCAATTAATCTTATAAATCAAAATTTAAAACAAAAAAATTGTTAAAGAAGAGAAACATGAAAGTTAACCTATAATAAGTAATGATATATTACGTTTTAAACGCTTTCTAACCATTGCTTTTTTTATTGTTTTTCGAGTCTTTTGGTCTTTCATAAAGTCAATTTAGGTGTTTAGAAGCTTTGGTGAAGTGTGGGACAAGAAGAGCGAGAAATGGGAAAAGACTATAAAAAATTGGTTCATGCATGGGCAGGGAACTAGTGCATGGTCGGGCATCCAACGAAGCCTGGTCGGACTGAAGAGGATGAAAATAATACAGAAGAAGCAGGGAGAAGGTGCCTGGTCGGGCACTTACCTAGCCTGGTCGGGCTGGCCCCTGATTTCTGCAACATCAATTTGACAATTTTCCTGTTTTGACTTTTATGGCCCAAAATTTATTCCACCAATCATATGCTTATATATACCCGAAGTCAGACGAAATTATGGCAGTTTTTCTCTTAGTTTTCAGCCACCATATCTTTCTCTTTGTTCTTGAGTCTCCTTTGCTTTAAAAACACTTTTGTTCTCCTTTCCTTTGATTTTTGTTCTGTTTGCTTGAGGATTCTTGAAGGCTTGTTCATTGTCATTATTTTCCTTTTATTACCATCGTGGAGCAGTTTTCTAAACCTTGTTATTTCATTATTTTCGGTTTTTAATAAAGTATCATTCAGATTTATATTGTTCTTGATTCATGTTCTTCATTATGTCTTTGGTACTTGTTCATCTCATTATGTGTGAGTAGCTAGATAGTTAGACTTATGGGATCATGGATTGTTAGGATAGTAACTGGATGTAAATAGGTAAATATTTAGCATAGTCTTCCTCCTTATGATGATTTAATGCTAAAACTAGTTTGATCACCTAGTTTTTTTCCATAGGATTATCTATTAAACGAAAGTAGAATAGGAGTCTTAAAAACTCATTTAGGAGAGCATTATGTCTTTGAGCCAACGAAGATTGATACTAAAGTCTGTGAACAGATTAAATCTGCTTGATTAATGCTTTCTAGCTCTTTTAAATCCAAACAAGAGTTTAGGTATTTAGATTGCTAAGAAAAGTGATTGATGCCACGACAGTGGATCAATCTATAATTATATTTAAGTTGAGGATACCTTAACAGATATCCAGAACTTGCATTGCAGTCCATTGATTATCCCTAAGTTTAGCGCTATTATTTTATTGAATTAAAAACCATAGAAAAATAGCAAACAAACCTCTTTTTTTTATCATCTTGGAGATTAAATAATTTAGTAGTGTAATAACTGAGATTTGCGGATTCGATCCTTTACTACTACATCGATATGTGTTAGTTGTCAAGATCTTACTAAATTGTTAAAAAGACAACTTATTAAGTGGCGCCGTTGCCGAGTCTCATTATTTTACCTGTGATTGAAAATTTTGAATTTAGATTAAGATTGTTACTAATTCTTTCTTCTTTTGTTTTGCTTGTTGTTTTTGCAGGTGTATGACCAGAAGCCGTCAATTGGCATCTGATCTACTAATACTGTCCAACGACGAGCTTGAAAGAAGAGAAAGAACCAACACACGACACCGGTCAACTACTGTCACAATGGTTGACTAAGTTGACAATGCAGCTCTGCAGGAGAAATTGAAAGCGATGCGGCTACAGTTGGAGGCTCTCCAAGAGCAGGAACGCCACCTGCAAGCTCAACCCACACTTAGGAGAGCGGACAGGCCACACACTTATTACCTCAACCGATCAGCAATTCTTCCACCACCAATGGCACGACAGGACTACGATATCTCTGGCCAGCTCATTCAACTTGCGGAGCAAAAACAATTCAGTGGCCTTTCAACAGACAATCCAGTGGAGCATATTGAGCGCATTGATCAGATAGCAAGCATCACAAGGGCGAATGGCGTACATCCAGATTACATCAAATGCAAGCTTTTCGAATTCTCGCTGGTAAACAAAGCACTTTCCTGGCTTAAATCACTTCCAGCAGGAAGCCTAGTAGGATGGGACGTGGTACGCAAAGCATTCATCGACCAATACTACACCAAGACCAAGACTGCATCTTTACGGGCTAAGATCTTCAACTATTCTCAGTACTCAGGAGAGTCGTTTTGTGAGACGTGGGAGAGGCTCTGTTCCTACCACCGAGACTGCCCACATCATGGCTTTACAGACACGCAGCTGCTGACAATTTTCTATGACGGTTTATCATGGGATTTTAAAGGTCAATTAAATTATGCTAGTAACAGTAATTTTATGAGTCGTTGTATTGCAGATGCGCTTAAATTGATCGAGAACATGGCTGAGAGTTTTTCCGAGAAAACTTCAGAATATGACAGGGAAGAAAGTTGTTTCGATGGAAGCGAAACAGATTGCAGAGCTGACCGAACATAACAGTTTTCTCGTCAAATCAAACCGGTGCGGAGTAAATTCATACGATCGAGAACGCAGTCATGTGCTTTGTAATGAGAATTTGGTTGCTGTAGATGACGAAGAAGAGGAGGGTAACTATGTCACTGACCAGGGATACAAACAAGGCTACATCTCCAACTACAACAAGCACCCAAACCTCTCATATCGCAGCACAAACGTTGAAAACCCTCAAAACCAGGTATACCCACCTAAAAACAAAGCTGATTCTAATAACGCTTTTGTGCCTTTTCAGGGGAAGCCGACTTTTTAAGGGAAAGGACAATGGTACCAGAAGCAACCCTTCAACCATTACCAGGAACCAATGCCTTCTGCACCACCATATCAAGCTCTGGAAAACAATTCATAGGATGAGTTGAAGTCCATGATTCAGATGATTCTCACCAATCAGCAAAAAGCAGCAGGGAGATAAATGCTAAATTTGAAAACCAGAATGCCAAGGTCGATGGCATGTACAACGAATTGAACATGAAGTTGGAAGCCTTATCGAGCCATGTCAAGAAGCTGGACACTCAAGTCACTCAAACGGTAGAACCAGTCAAGCGATCTCAGGAGACACTTCCTGGAAAATCTACTATGCAGTGTAAGGTAGCACATGTAAATGCCATCACTTATGGTATTGATGCAATGCTTGATGTTACAGGAAGTACAACGGATGCAAAGCACTGTGAGGCAGCAATTACCGTCCCCACTCATGCTGTCCCTCAAACCCTAGCACGCGTGTACACTCTGCGCGTACCATATCCTCGGCCTCGTCCCAAAACATCAGAGGAAGTTACCATAAGATATGAACAGATGTTCGAGAAGCTCAAGATGGAATTTTCATCCAAGGAAGTTCAGACATTACCATTCCTGACGAGGTGCATCGATAGGAGAGCTGCAAGTCATTTCAGCATCGAGGACGGAGTTCAGATGGTAGCTAAGGAGGTTCGTAGTCTTGAAGAATAAGCTACCTAAAGCTAAACCTGAGCCAGTTCAACCACCAAAACAAAGACTGTTACCAAAGGTTGAAGACTCGGGGAAGTTTGTTGTGCCATGTTCTATCGTAGGAGTCCGGTTTGCGGATTCTCTATGTGATTCAGGATCTTGCATGAATATCATGTCAAGAGCTACTGCGGAGCAGCTGGGGATTAAAAAGATGATACCTCCGAAGATGACTCTCGCCTTTGCCAACTCCTCGACTACGACTCCTAGCGGTACAATACTTGATTTATATGTGGAAATTGGTAATTGCAATGTTTGTGCTGATTTTCAGGTTATGAAGATGCAACGAGGACCCATACCGCCTTTGCTTTTAGGCCGGCCATTCATGGCTACCGTAGGAGCCGTTATGAACATGTCAAAGAAGGAAATGACCTTCACCCACGTTAACAAGGAAGTTTCGTACGCCGCTTTCCCAACGGCAGGACAACACAGGCTTGCCTCGAGTATCTCCATTGCCGATGAAGCTCCAGCACTCGGTAATAGAAGCAACATCATTGCCATCAATTCTCGTATCACTCTAAAGAGGCAAAGTTCGAAGAGTAAGGTACAAGGGTGAGTGGCGCAAAATCCCGTCTCCAAGCCGTTTGCGAAAACCAGCATTGTCATACCGTTGCACTTGTGAAATCAAGGAGATGCGACTATCAAAGGACTGCTGCAAGTAACAATGACTTTATTTCCTGATGTTCGGTTTTGGCAGATGAAAGACGGTGTATTAGCTGCGGTGGAGAAGCCACAAAGGGCGGACAGAGCTGTTTCCAGACATTTACCACATGATGCAGGAGATCCATGTCTCCTTGGTGGTCCATCGCGTGCGTAAAAGGCACAAGAGTCAAGTTATGTGACTTAAAACAAAGCGCTGAGTGGGAGGTAACCCACTAGGTACCTTTCATTTCTAATGTCATATCCTTTTTCATTCTTATTTTCACACCGGAGACGGTGTGATGTAAGTTTGGGGGAGGGTACAAGTATGTACTGATGATTTTCTTTCTTTTGTTCTTGTCTTGAGTCATTTTGGTGTTTTTCCTTGAGTCGTTTTTGTGTATAAAACATGCGTTTTCATCAGATTGACTTAGGGGACGGTTATGATATTGCCTATATTGATGCTAATATTTACTTTCCTTGGATATATTGTTTATTAGTGTCATTCATTGACTTGCGAGATTTGTGAAAAACTTGACTACGCGCCCTGCCAATAAGTGCTCTTGTTAGTGTGAAATCTCGTTAGATTTGATGCCATCCCTAGATTATTGGACTTAATTTGACTTAATTTTCTCATATATGGCTATTTGATCACGTGCATGGATTTTTACGTTTCTCCTTTTACCACCCTTTTTCAATTTTTAGAAAACCCAACTTTAAACTAAACTATCTTTTCAAACCATTACATACTTTCTTGAGTGAGGCATTTTTCTGGTAATGTTTCATGTGTAAAAGCTCGTAAGCATTAGAGCGACAAGTCTTTTTCTTCCATTGGCATTAGTCTCATTGGCTAATCTTGGGGGTTGGGGGTTTGTGGGCTTTGATTTGAGTTCTTAGGAAAGGATTTGTTTATGAGAGTTGGGTAGATATATAATGAAATAAGTTTGGGGGAATTGTGAGTTACGTAGAGGATTGAAATGTGGTTGGAATGGAAGATGAATTTTGCCTAGAACTCATAGATTAAAATCACTATGTTAGCGTTTATGTGTTTCGTGATATATATATAATAAAATTAAAAAACATGAAAATTGATTTTGTATTAGGTAATGAGTGATTAGAAATTTTGTGTTGCAGTAGTTCTCTAGGTAGTATTAATTTGTAGGAGATGATGAGGATTTGGTTGTTTGGTTTAGTGATTTGAGTTATTGAGAAATGGGAATGGGTAGATGGAAGAAAATGTTTGTCTGCATCAATTGCTCTTTTCTTCCTTGTTTTTGCATAATGATAACATTTCGTTTTCTTGATAGTTAGTCACCATTTGAAATACTGAACAGCTTAACCACCTACATTTGAACATTTTCCCTTGTCAAACCAAATGTTGTGATCATTTGTCTATTTTTGAGACTTCGCCTGATTGTTAATTGAATGTTAAAGGGATGGTGGATAGGAATCGAGTGGGATCATTGGCATTGAGCTTAAAGATAAAACTGGAGTAGTGATGGGTGTTCTAAGCATGAATAAGTAAATGATTTTGCATGTCAAAGATTAGCATTAATTCGTATTTGTTCTTTGGAACTTAGAATGCATTCTTTCTAGCTATGAGTCCCCACCTTCAAACTTTTCTCCTTTTTTCAGTTTTTGTTGTTTGCTTGCGGACAAGCAAATGTTAAGTTTGAGAGAATTGATATATTACGTTTTTAACACTTTCTAACCATTGTTTTCTAGTGTTTTTTAGTCTTTTGGTCTTTTATAGCGTCAATTTAGGTGTTTAGAAGCTTTGGTGAAGTGTGCGATAAGAAGAGTGAGAAATGGGGAAAGACTATAAAAAGTTAAACATGCACGGGCAGGGAATGATTGTCTGGTCAGGCACCAACGGAGCCAGGTCGGGATGAAGAGGACGAAAATAATATAGAAGAGGCAGGGAGAAGGTGCCTGGGTTTTGTTCTTTATTGATGATTTGTTATTTTCCTTTTATTATTTGAATCAATTAGTAGAAAAATAGCCAAATGGGACTGAAATTGGCTGAAAAACTTTTCCTGGTTGGCCAAAATAATTTAAAATTTAATTACCCTTAATCATATTTATTTATGTTGGTTCTAAAAAAATTACCTCTTACTCTTGCCTCTTTCATTGTTTTCATTTTTATTCATTTGATCTTTACTCGTATGTTTTCAACGATGGATAATGATGTTAATGTTTCTTGCAAGTGTACATGGAACACTTTGGAAATTGATCTTGAACAGAAAGTCTATTCAAATTATCGAAGATGGTTCACATTCCTCCTGAAACTTTTGCTCGCCCGCATGAAACACATATACTTGCCGAAGTTAAGATGACTCACCACAAAAAGTAAGAAAATTTCAGGGTTTTTCTCAAGATTGCTTCTTTTTCTGGGGTTTTCTCAAGAGTGCTTCTTTTCACGACCATGGTGAAAGCTCCTCATGCTCGAGATAATGTACTTTCAGGTGATCGCCATGAAATACTCGAAGATATGATGAGTCATCACAGAAATTAAGAATTTTTCAGGGTTTTTCTTTATGGGGATTGCATTTTTTCAGTTCAAAGATGGCTTCTTTTTTTGTGGGTGTTTAGCAGTTACTGCTTTTCACGCCATGGTGAATACTCCTCATGCTTAATCACATCAACGCCATGAAAGACCCGAAGTTATTATGAGTCATCACAAAAAAGTAAGAATTTTCTCAATATTGTTTTTAAAATCATCCAACTTGATCCCTAATACGATTAGCCTTTTCTTGGGGACTTATAACGATCAGTCTAGAGGAGGGTCTTTCATCTCGATGAAGAACTGTGCAAGCTAAGCTTTTCCAATCAACGAACACCATCCTGGAAACCAGTGAATGGCATAAACAANAAAAAAAAAAAAAAAAAAAAAAAAAAAAAATCTGTCTTTTTCTAATGGCATCTTTCGCTTTAGGTTAGCAATAAGAATTCATAATTGACATAAAAAACCCCTGATGTGAATATATTGTCTGTTTGGGTTTGGGCCGAAAAACACAAAACCTGCATTCATAAGTACTGGGCCTGGGAAGGAAAATCGGCCCAATACGTTTGTTCGCTCAACTGGAACTCTCGGTTATAACCAGAGAGTTTGTTCAGTTGGAGGAGGTACAGAGTAAGGATAAGATCGAGAGTAATTACAAACGGAAAAGTTTGTTACAGAGCATAGAGAGGAAGAAGAAGCAATCATCTCGTAAATCTTCTTCTTGAGCAACCCTAAGGGTGTTTTCGCGGCGGTTACCGGCGACGGGGACGACGATTGGGTTTTGCGGGTCCTCCGAAGTCACCTCGAGTGTGATCACGGCCAAAGTTGGCTCGGTGAATCCGTGCGAGGCGATCTCTCTGATAGCTGCAAGTAAAGATAGCATCAGGTTGTAAGATTTCGTTTAATCTCTGTAACCTCGATCGATCTAATAGATGCATGGAAGTTTGGTTTTTCCCCCGGAGAGTAGTACTTCTCAATCCTAAGAGAAAAGGCGAACTCCGGGTAAACAATTGTTTGTGTGTGGTTCTTGTCAAAGGATTCAATTCTTAGGTCTTAGGGTTGAATCATCTTCAAGAACTAGCCTAGGATCAACTAATATGGATTAGGAAGAGTAATCTAACAAGTAGATTTCTCAACAAGTGGTATCAGAGCGCTGGTTAAAGCGCAAAGGAATATTGTGGTCTAACAATCAAGGCTTTGCGGTTAGTTGATAAGAGGAAAGGTCAGTGGAGTGGGGTGTGTCTGCTAACGGTGGTTCAAGATTCAGTCAGATTTGGGATAACAAGTTTTGATTGTTCAAGAACGAGGCAGAGACTACATTACTTGAGGTAATACGCAAGATAGATCCAGTGAATGCAAGGTTCGAGGTAGAGAGATTTGATGGCCAGGGAGACTTTGGCATGTGGAAGCATAAGATGAAGATGCAGATAGAACTGCAAGGTCTACTCTCATGCCTAAGTGAGACATCAGAGATCCCACCGGAAAGTTCTTCTCGTTCAGATTTGGATAAAGGAAAGGGTCCAGAGATCACTAGTGAGGACAGCAAAGTGGAAGCAAAGAGTGGGATGTATGTTAGGGGTCCTACTAAGGCAGAGAAGGATCTAAGAGCAAGAAATCTCATTTGTTCATGCCTAACTAACCTGGTTCTAAGGAAAGTATGGCGAGAAGAAACAGCTTTGGGAGTTTGGAAAGCTCTTGAGAGAGACTATGAGTCTAAGACTCTTCCAAACATAATTTACCTAAAGCAAAACTTTGCAAGCTTTAGGATGGATGAAAACAAGAGTATTGAGAAAAACATGGATTCTTTTCTCAAACTAGTTGATGATTTGTCAAGTCTAAGGGTGACAGTTTCTGATGAGGATCAGGTTATACAAGTTTTATCAAGTCTACCCAAACAGTATGAGTCTCTGGTTCATACTCTCAAGTTTGGGAATGGTAAGGAGACCTTGACACTAAAGTAAGTAGTTCAGGGAGCCTACGCCAAAGAGATTGATCTCAAAGCAGCAGGTTTATTGGGAAATTTCAACACAGTTGGGGACAGCTTGGTAGTCAAAGGAAGATCAGAGAGCAGGTCAGAGGAAAAAGGTAAGGGCATATCAAAAACCAAGAATGGACGGTCAAAGTGTAGACCCAAAACTCAAGGGAAAGCAAGGGAGTGTTGGGTTTGCGGTAAAGAGGGACATTTCAAAAAGGAATGTCCGGAGAGAAAGTCTGGAAAGACTACTAACTCAGTAAATGTAGCACAGGAGTTAGAACATCCAATGATTCTAACTGCCAGTATATGATATATTGTGTTTTTGACATGTTGTAATCCTTGTTTTTTCTTTTTTGTTCGAGTCTTTTGGTTCGTTTAGAGTCTTAATAGGGGCTTAATGCATTGGAGCTTGAATTTAAGCTTTGGAATGAAGATTTGAAGCAAAAGGATGAAAACATGTGGAATAACAATGCAGAACCAGTATGAAGTGTCTTAAATATCGTGTCATATGAAGGTCTTTCCTTAGGAATTTCAATCTCAAATTTTGACACGACATAGAAAATTGAGTTAGCTTCACTTTGGCGGTAGTTTCAAGTCATTCTGATTAGCGGTCAAGAAGATATGACTGTTTGACTGTAAACATGTCATTTTCACCCGCGAGGCACATATGGATCGACCTGCAAGCAAGGATCGACCGATCCTTGTATGGATCGATCGATCCATGATCACTCAACACCCGCGAGCCACATATGGATTGAGCTACAAGCTCAGATCGATCGATTTGAGCATGGATCGATCGATCCATCACCTGCGAGCACCATTTTTGGAAACTCGAATCAGATCAATCCTTACCTTATTTGAGAAGATTACACATGTTTTTGCTCCCATATATAAAGGGTCTGAGCCCCATAAACCCTAGAACACGTTTTCCTTTCATCTCTTAGATCCAAAACACTTTTGTTTCATTTGTTTTCTTCATTTTTGCTTCATTGTTCTTGAGAATTACTTGAGGGGCTTGCATCTTCTTGTCATCTCATCCATTGATACTGCTGAGAAGTGTTCTTAAACCCATGTAGTTCTTTATTTTCGACTTTATATTGAGTATTATTCAGTTTTTGAGTTTTGATTCATGTCTCTCTATTTACATTGCTTTATCGTCTCTATAATGATGTGTGAGTAGTTAGGTTGTTAGATTTAGGGGAATCATGGTTAGATAGGTTATTAGCTGGATGAAAATAGGTTGGTCATTAGAATAGCTTCCTCCTTGTGGTGCCTTAAGGCTTAGACTAGCTTGATCACCTAGTTTATGATCATAGGAACTCCTATTAAATGAAAGTGTAATAGGTTTCTTGACAGCCCATTTAGGAGAGCAAATACCTTTAGCCAACGAAAGTTGATGTTACTGCATTTTATAACATATTAAATCAGTACTAGAAATGCTCTCTAGCCTAGCTAAATTCAAATGATAGTTTAGGTGTTTACTTTGCTACGAGAAGTAATTGGTACCACGAAAGTGGACCAATTTAGAATCTTGTTTAAGTTGAAGTTTGTGATGTCTAGAACCTGAATAGTCATCCAGTTAATTAGATTGCCTGCCATTGATGTCTCCTAAGTCTAGCATTTTATCCCCATTGAATTTAAACAAGTAGTAATTTAGTAAAACAGACAAGCCAAAAAACTCATTTGCATTTGATTTAGCTTGATAAGTTAGTTTAGTAAGACATAGTGTAGAAGCTGGAACTTGTGGATTCGATTCTTAACTATTGCATTGATAAAGTGTTAGTTGTCGAGGTCTTAATTAGTTAAAAAAAACTGACTTAAAACAAAGCGCTGAGTGGGAGGCAACCCACTAGGTACTTTTCTTTTCTTTTATTTTTATCTCTTTCTTTTTATTTGTCGTATCTTTCTCCGTTCTTATTATCACACCGGAGACGGTGTGATTTAAATTTGGGGGAGGGTACAAACTTTGTTTATTCTTTTTTTTTTTTTCTTGAGTCATTTTGATGTTTTTGATTGATTGGATTTTTATTGTTCGGATTTTTTTTTATGACTAGAAAACGCTTTTTCCAAAAATTTGAATTAGGGGACAGTGATGATATTGTATATATATTGTATATATTAATGATATATTAGTGCTACTCATTGGTCATAAAAAAAAACCGTACAATAAAAATCGAATCAATCAAAAAAATCAAAATGACTCAAGAAAAGAAAAACAAAAGAATAAACAAAGTTAGTCACACACTTGTACCCTCCCCAAACTTAAATCACACCGTCTCCGGTGTGATAATAAGAACAGAGAAAGATACGACAAATAAAAAGAAAGAGATAAAAATAAAAGAAAAGAAATGTACCTAGTGGGTTGCCTCCCACTCAGCGCTTTGTTTTAAGTCACATAGCTTGACTCTTGTGCCTTTTTACGCACGGGATGGATCACCAAGGAGATGTGGATCTCCTGTATCATGTGACACTCTTTTGAAAACTGCTCTTTCCTTCTTTTTTATTGCAGCAAGCGCACCATCTTTTATCTGCCAAGAATGAATGTTAGGAAATAAAACATTGTACCCTTTAACATCTCCTTGATAAACTCGTCTCCTTTGCCCCTCAGGTGCAGCGGTATGATAAAAAGAAGCAGTTTTCGGATGATTTTAAAATGAGATAATTACCTTTAATCATGTCTATATATATTGATTCTAAAAAATTATCTCTTAATTTTTTAATTATTATATTTCTTTTCTCTATCTCTCCTTCCGGTTCTCTCTTTCATTTTTATTCATTAGATTTGTTTTGCTCGGCCATTTTTTCTCTCTTCTGGATGATTTGTTATTTTCCTTTTGTTGTTTGAATCAATTAGTAGGACATAGCCAAATGGGAGTGAAATTGGCTGAATAGCAACATTTTCCGGGCTAGCCAAGATAGTTTAAATGACATAGTTAATCATACCTATTTATATTGATTCTAATAAATTATCTCTTACTCTTCTCTCTTTCATTGTGGGTTAATACAAATATAGGTAGGTGCAACAACGTTCTGTTTCTCATACACCGTGTCATTATTGATCTGTGTGACGAACATTTGGTCTGATTTATTGTAAAATCTAAACAAGATTTTATTTTGTGTATCTCTATCTCTATATGTACTTTTAGTAGCCCTTTGTCATCTTCCCGTTAGGTCTCATCCCTTTAGTTTTGAAGTAACCAAAAGTTTCACAGTTACAGCCCAAACACGGTCTCAATTAACTCTTTTTTTTTCATTCCGAATCAACCCCTAACTCACATTATTACAATTTGGGCATGGACAGCTGAACCTACATTTGTAATCTATGTTGGTACATGGAGTTCTTCAAAATCTCAAAGAACACTAAGAGTATCTCCAATGGTGAAACTCATTGAGTCTCACCAAATATAATTAAAAAACAAAAAATAATAAATGAGTCTCATCAGTTTATGAGACTTGGCTCTAAAGTCTCCATCCAATGAGACTCAATTCACAAGTCTCATAAAACTTATGAGACTTAACTAATATTTTATTATTTTTTATTTTTTAAATATATTTGGTGAGACTCAATGAGTCTCACCGTTGGAGATGCTCTAAGAAATCAACTTTTCGAAAGTTAGAAAAACCTCACCACTATAATATCACTGGTGCAGTTTAGGGTTTTCTCGGGTAGAGAGATTAGGCGACGCAGCTACTAATCATCGGTCATAAAGATATTAGCAACTACTAACATGTGTTTTTGTTTCTTGAACATGCCATGATCCACTTTTGGCTATAGAAGCTCTTCTAGTTTTCATATAAATCGATCATGTGTAAGTTTTAAACCTTTCAATCAGATTGAAGGGATGTAAACAACATTGACATATTTCAGAGAAAGAAATTTTGTATGTAAAGTTTATTGTCATTGTGAAAACAAAATATTAATCCGCTAGTCCCTGGTTAAAGGGACATTACAAATTGCACATATGATTAATGGTAGAAGTAACTGAAGGTTGATTCAGCTGGATAAGCTAATGCATAAAATGCGGGAGGGGTCAGCCGAACAGTTCTCGAAATCAAGAGTGGTGCCTTTCAAACACTTGAAGTGATAAACCTGATCACATGCCAGCGCATTTTTTTTAAGCAAAAAAGCTCTTGGCCGTTCTGGATCGGAGGCTATCATATATGGTTTGCTTAAAGTATGTGTTGGCGTGTGGTCATGACTACCATTTCAAGTGTTTGAAAGGCACCACTTTTGATCTCGACAACGATTCGGCTGAACCTTCTTACATTTTCTGCATTAGCTTCTCTAGCTGAATCAACCTTCAGGTACTTCTACCATCAATCCTATCTGCAATGTGTAATGTTCCTTTGTTCACGGACTAGCGGATTAATATTTTGTTTTCACAATGACAATAAACTTTACATACAAATTTTCTTTCGCTGAAATATGTCAATGTTTGTTAACATCCCTTCAGTGCGGTTGAAAGGTTTAAAACTTATACATGATCGATCTATAGGAAAACTAGAAGAGCTTCTATAGCCAAAAGTGAATCATGACATGTTCAAGAAACAAAAACACATGTTAGTAGTTGCTAATATTTATACGCGATGATTAGTAGCGGCGTAGCCTAATCTCGGAACTTCCGAGATTCAGTACAGGATTCTTTTATCACAAAAGATTTGAAACTCAATGATCATACCGTTATCACTGATTTGAAACTAAATAATGTTTTATTTTAAAAAACTCTCGTTATCAATATTTTATGAGGAAATTTGTATGAATATTATACAAAATTTTAGTTATTTGAAAAATAAGTGACATTTCAAAAAGTTTGAAAACTAAGTTTTTGATATATTAAAAGACCATTCTATACTTATTTTATGTTTTCTTTTTTTCTTTAACAAATGATAATGTTTACAAATTAGAAAATAAATTAATATTTTAAAATAATAATAAATAAACGGATATATATCTCTTCGATAAAAAATAATAATTTCATATATATATTTTAGAAAAAATATTAGTTTTACTAGTATGTTATATATAAGTATTAAAATGGGCTATGTCCACAAATAATCAAAATTGGGCGACGTCCGTAATGGGTTACCTTCATAATAGAAAAAATATTCATATGAATTCATATGGAAGATGGTATATTATCGGTTTTATTTCATCAACAGATAGTAATAATTTAATTTCATTATTTAATGAAAATATATGCATATATGAAATCGTTATACACATATAATATAGGTATACATTTATTTTGAAGAAAGCCTACTCAACATGAGGGGAATGGTGATGAATCCTAATTGTTCGTTATGCTCTCACAGAATAGAGACAATATCATACGTTTTGTTTGAGTGTGAGATAGCGAAAGAAGTAATGGATGAAGTTCAAATTCTGATTCCGATAGGTGGGTTCTCGGATTCCCTGGAGGAGAATCTCACATATATCTAGGTTTGGATAGGTCCACATCCTGTCTGAGAAGACTAGAAGAACTTTACCATGGATTCTATGGATGATTTGGAAAAGAAAGAACCAAATTATCTTCCTCAGGTCTGACGGAAACTTCAATATCGGTACAAGAACTTGAAGAGGTTAATCTTTGGCTTCATTTACAGGAACATGAGGCTATAGGGACGGAGCAAAGATCAGGCATGGTTGGTGAGACAGTCTTTTTGGTCTCCTCCGCTGCATGTATTTGTTAAAAGTAATGTAAATACTAATTGGAGAAATGCGAGGCTCCCGGTTGGTGGTTCGTGGATTCTGCGAGGGAACTCATAACAGGTTCGAATGCACTCACGCGTACATACTTACCAAAATGAATGACTACAGAACTACGTGCTATTTTATGGAATATACAAGGATTTCGAGATTTGAGATTTTGGGACGTGATTATCGCTTCAGATTGTAAAGAAGTTATAGAGGCAATCAATAAACTTCTTAAATGGCCTAATTACATAATGATTGTTTCCAGAATCCTCGGTTGTATGCAGAGCTTTGATATGGTGTTGTTGTTTCAATGGGTCAAATCATCGTCGCACTCGATAGCAAGGAAAATAGATAAGAGTGTTACGAGGGATGGAATGTATCAAGCTTACATTGCTACAGGAGGACCAGCGTGGCTACACAATCGAATTAGAAGGGAGGAACATGGAAGTATCCGACATTTTCTTACTTAGAAAATTGATGCTTAGTGCTACCATTTGTATAAATTTAGGGGTTGTCCCTGTTTGATTTTTAGTTTGTTTTTTACTCAAACAACTTTATATACGTTTACGTGAACAGATGAATTAAACAAAAAAAACTTCATTTTTAGATTACCATACATTTTATATTTTTATTATTATTTTAATAAATATATTTTTTATAACAACCGTCTCTAAATTCGTTTTTAAACTTTTTTTTGTATTTTAATAAATTTTTAACGAAAATATTTTATATATTTTGAAATTAAAAACATTTGAAAATGGTAGATTTAAATATTTAATTTCAAAATGGTAGATTTAAATACAGATATTTTTGTAATTTTAGGAGATCGTCAAAATATGTCATAATTAATATGTCATAATCTGATTTACTTTTTATGGTAGATTTAAATAAAAATATTTCCGTAATCCAATTTAAATAAAGATCGTCAAAATATGTCATAATCTGATTTACTTTTTATGTATTGTATTACGTTTGACGATCAAAACTTTATATAAGTCCTTTTGATTATTTGCCTTGAATGGGTTTCAGTCTCACGGGGACAGATAGTTATGAATCATGTCATGGCTATATTGATATTTTTTTAACTTTGAAGTCTCAAACAAAAAGAATATTAATGTATGGGATCTTGTCTAAAGTTAACTAATTGTCTATTTAAGTAAGAAATTTTCTATCTACCTATCATTTAGTTGTAAATGACCTACAAAAGCAATTAGATACCGTTCCTAAAAAGATAGTTCCAAATTGTTTTGAGATGACATGGTAAATAGAAAACTCTCTCAATACTCTAAACGAGAAGCTTATTACAAGAACTAACTTTAACTAATGAAAGGGAAACAAATTTATAGTCCAATTCTTCGGAAACTTGAGTGCTTAATCTATATTAGGGTTTGAAAACAGTGTGAATTTATAACACTAAGAATAAAATGAAGCCGGCCGGATACTAAGTTAGGAAATATGTTATTTATGATTCAAGTTTATTCGAATATAATCATTCCATAAATCTGAAACAACATTTTTTAGACTTTAGTTTATCTAAGAAAAGTTTAAGCACGTAAAACAAAACATTATTCATTTAAGAATGTTCGAAATCACATAACTTAGCCTCATGAGATGCGTTAATAGCATTTAAAAGAGACTTCCATGCAATTAAATTCCATAAACCCGCCCTAACTGGCTTACAACTGTTTACAAAAGAGAACATGCCCAAAATCCCAGAAGCATCATTAGAAAATCCCATGGCCGTCTATCATTTTTATATGCCCCATAATAGTGTTCAACTTTATTATAAAAAATAGGCAAACAGTGACCTTTAAATTAGCATGCATTGTATATCCATCATTTGGCCTTAAAATCTAAGCAACAGTAGTAAATGGATATGATGGGTCAAAGCAATACAAACCAGTAGCATTTTGAAGGCATGCAGACGAATTTATAAAGAGCACTCCTTCCATGGTAGAACCCTGTCATCTCCAGATTTAATCTGCAAGAATTATAAGAAAACAGAAGATGGATATAGCTTAATCGATATCATAAAAACAGATTTTGCACAAATGAAACATAATTAACGAAAACGAAATCATAAAGCATGATCTCTAGGACTTAAACACACAAACCATAAAACCATAAAACTAAGGCAAAAATTAACGCTCATGACATGGACGCAAATCGATCACAGAAAGTTTATTATTACAGAGTCGAGGACAACAACACGTTTTGTTCTTGAAACTTACAAAATCATGAATCCCCGTCACAAATATTCCGAATATAATAGGAACCAAAATCTCAAAGAACAAAACATCACCACTATAATATCATTTAGGGAATGGTTCTTGAAGAGATCGATAACTCTCCGACATCGTACGTTGTCTGAGGAGATATGATGGCTTTTGCTCGTTTCCGTAAAATGATGATTATCAGAAGATAGGGGATCAGGGTTGTTAATGAAATATTAATGGGCCTAACAAGAGGTCACAAAAGCCCAAAACATTAAGGCTTAGTTCGAACTAAAAAAAAATCACAACTTAAAGGAAGAAGTGGTACCAGAGCTAGTGGAAGAAGTGGAACTTTGGTTTAATGTACAGGAAACCGTTGGGGAGGCAGTTCATGTGCAAGGGCAGAGAGGACAAGATGCAGAGCAACAATGGTCAGCACCACCTCCCGGATATGTGAAGAGCAACGTTTATGTTTTATGGCGGAATAGGACTTCACATGTTGGTGGAGCATGGCTATTGAGAGACAACTTAGGATCAGTGTTAATGCATGCAAAAGAAGCTTTCACAGGTTCTCCGAATAGAATCACTGCAGAGTTAAAAGCGATAATTTGGAATCTTCAAAGTCTTCGGGATTTAAGGTATCAAAATGTCATCATGACTACAGATTGTCAAGCTGCTTTTGAGGCTATCTCTAAACCGGCAACTTGGCCGAAATACAGTACCTTGATACATTGTATACAAGGTTTGGTTCATAGCTTTGGTTCGGTGCTATTTCAGCTGGTTAAATCCGGCTCCAATTCGATTGTAAGAGACATAGCAAGAAGTGTGACGAGGGAAGGGAGATTTCAGGCATATTTGGCTTTAGGAGGTCCAACATGATTACATTGTAGATTGCAAAGAGAAGCTTTATGTAACATCTAAGTGTTCTTTATATAAGAACTAGATGTGGTGTTAGTTTTATGTGTATTCTCGATAGAGTTTGTTGAACTTGATTCGTTTTTAATAAAATTCAGATGATTAAAAAAAAAAAACGGAGGAAGTCGAGGTCATGAAGCCATAGTTAAAAATAATGATCATGCGATTGACGAATTGTTTTCGTTATATGATTGAGACCTTTGAGGATAATCAACCTGTAGGTTTGATTATATACATCTAGAGGCTTATATAAATTGTTGCTAAAATCATATTTATATGTAAATGATATATTTTATTGTGTCTGTTTCTCAAAGTGAATACTAAAAATTTCTACATTTATTTAGTAAATGCAATTTATGTTACAGTAGTATCACTAACCAATCTTACTATTCTGAAAACATTTGTGTAGATTGGCTAGTTAACCAAAACTCTTAAGAATATTCTATAGAGTGCAATTAAACTTTTTTTAGTACTTATACTTTTGCTTGCATATAACATTTTGTTAGTTATACCATGTTATCAAAGTAAGTACATATACATAATATTATAATCTTTTTATTTTAAATCGATATTCACGTTTTTAAGTTTCTTTTCAATTTTTACAGATCTAAACAATATTTTATTTAAAGTTTAGAGAATATATTTTTTTTTTTGATAATCATGTTAATATTCATATAAGTAATGAAAATGTATGGTTACAGCTTTGTTAACCCAGAGTTTGTTGCCTTGCCAAAAAAGAATAAAAAACAAGGTTACAATAGGAAAAGGTTGTTATGATTCTCAACTCATCCAGATCGCCATGAGGGTATTGAATTTTCGTCTATGTTATCTTGCCATGATAAGAAGTTTAACCTGTCGGTCGATGTCTTCGAAGAGGATCGAGGGAGAAACAGATACGTTGTTGAAGATTCTGGTGTTTCTCTGCTTCCAAAGTAGGTAGATTATTGCTTGGGTTGCTATCTTCCGCAGCAGAGAAGGTGAGGTGGTGGTGTGTATTGTGGTCCATCGGAGGAGGCCTTCCCAGCTATCAAAGGCTGTTGTCGGCACTCCCAATTGTTGCTTGACTTTGACCCACACGTCAGAGGCCGGCTCAATGAAAAAAGGGCCCTGAGCTAAATGCAAAAATAGGCCCTAATATATAGTTAAAAAATAAAATTAAAAAAATTAGACCCTATTTAACATGAAAAATATTTGATACGGACCCTGGACCTGGTGCAAAAGCACATCCCGCCCACTATCAGAGCCGGGCCGACTCAGAGCTGTACTCACAATGTAATAGCAAGTGTTCTCTTTGTTGGCAATCTATCTCTTTGCGCTATCCACATGGTGAAAGCTTGCTTTGGGACCGTACCCTTAAACCAGATAGAAGTCGCCCACGTTTTCAGACTCTCTCTCGGTCTGTAGTTTTCCCAAGTTAAACTTGAAGAAAAATCATCGAGCAGCTTGTCATCCACTTGCCAATAGAACCTATCCTCGTCTTGAGAAGTAGTTGGTTCTGGTACAGTTGTTAGATATGTATGCAGCTCCATAGTTTCATTTGATCTTGGGTTTCGCATTTTCCACCCTCGTGTTGTGCAGCAATCGGAGACTGTTGCTTGCAGTGGGATACCTTGTGTTAGAGGTCCTGTCTCTCCTAAAAAGCTCAATAGGGGGCCAAACTTTGTTCATGTATCATTCCAAAAGCTTGCACTCTTCCCGTTCCCCAACTTGCACACAATGTAGCGTCTCGCAATTTGTCTCAAGTTTAGGAGAGATTTCCATGTCCATGAATCCGAGCTTTTACTCTCAATCACCCAGAAACTCGAGCCTCTTAGTTTAGAGAGTATTTTGGTCACAATGAACTAATCATTGAAGTCGACATAGTTATGAATAGTATCTTTGTAGTCACTGGCTTCGGAGACACAAAAATCCTTAAGATACTGGTTGACCAATATTGTTTCATTAGAAGCTCTTAAGAATTCTGAAAATTCATTAAAAAAAATTTTCTTTTATGGTTTGATTTTATGTCGAATTCTCCAGGTTTTGCTTCATCACTGCCAATACCATGGTTCCTTTTCTCTCTCTGTGTCTCTGTTTTTACCAGACTGTTTCATGCAATTGTGTTCATTAAAGTTCTAAATTTTATGACTTGGGTTTTGGATTTTGTTAGCTACAAAAATTTAGGCATCAGATTTCAATTTTTTGTCAACACCATAAAAATCCAATTTTTCTCTAGATTTATGTATTGTTTTTGAGGAATCAATTAAGATTTATTTAGATTCACAAGCAGATTATTTTTGAGGAATCAGTTAAGATATATTTAGAATCAAGCCAAATTGTTTTAGAAAATTGTATTAATATGCATTTTACCATAAAAATCGGAATATACCATCCTCCATTGCGTTTTAAAATTTAAATTATCCTACAATTATTTCCATTAATATTGTTTGATAGTTCATCATTATTTTCATTAACACTGAATTTTTTGTAATAATCCTCATTTTAAAAATATCATATTAGTTTTTTTCAATAATATGAAATATGCATTAACTCCAACACAAACTATTAGACTATAAATCTTGCTAAGAAGTTTTAAATTTTACAAAATTTAATATAAAATGTAATAGAAATATTAGATATTATTCTTTCAACTCTAATCTTGGAGTTTAGCAAGAACAAGGAAGACTTATATCATTTAAGTATAATATATACATCTTCTTGTAAAATCGTAAAGCGAAAAAGAAAGTAATTGAGGTGATATACCTTTTATTATTATTTTATTATTATTAATTGTGTGTACAAATATTACAAATCTTAAGACATATTTACATATACCTCAAAACCTACAAATTAAGAAAAATGAAATTCTTATATTTTTCAAATTAAGACAACAACATACATATATTTTGTGTGATTTATTTCATATACAGAAATTATACTGAAATTATACTGCGGAGAACTTGGCCTAATTGTAGCTCATGGGCTGTACTTTCAAATTGGATACCCTCAACTGGCACACAATAATATTTTGGTCAATAGAACTCCATCTAGGCGTCCCCAAGATTGATCTTTTTGCCATTATATAATTTTTGTTTAAATCACTTAGGAATTAAGATAGCACATCTAGCACAAAATGAAAAACCTCACATAGTTAAAACTTTATTTATTTCATCCATCTGATTAATACTGTTATCAAGTCAAGGGTCATTGACCAGGAATTCTAGAAAGCTTGAATTTGTAAACACTCTTACCTTTAACCTTCTCTAACCAATATT
>OVAP01001522.1:21211-39338 GCA_900406295.1 Aurinia saxatilis | reverse complement strand
AAGGGCTCATCAGAAGGCTTTTCTGCAAAGAATCTTCGCAAACCTGGAGTCAATGAAGAGAAATCACTATTTTAACACAACAATGCATGAGGAATAGTTCCAAAAAACAAAAATATTGAAGTACCATTTGATGGACCAGGAGCTCTTGCTCGTTTGTTCCACTGTGGAGCTCAAGGCTAAGACTGTGAGGGCGGGATGTTATTATTCGCCACTAGGGGTTGGATCTCCCAAGGGGATACTCGATCTGGCGTAAAGGCAAAAGGCTCATCCCACTGAACATGAAGAAATTGTCACATTTAAATGATTAGATTAGCATAACTCAACTAAACAAATTTTTATACAAAGTTTTATAGTAAGGGTACATTAACCGTTCTAATTATAGTACGATGAATGAGGACAAAATACAGAGAAAATATCTCGTGATGATTGCAGGGTTAGTAAACAAGTATTTCGAGCTTCCCAGCACTGACCGTCTAAATAGACCCATGTGCCGAGAGAGGACATAGGCCTTACTGGTAAGGCGGTCGGCACTAAGTTTCTAACCATAGTTTATGTAATCAAACATTGAAATCGTTGATATTGTTGAAAAAAATGACCGATCAAAAAGAATTCATCGCATTCTCCACATCAGGTTCATTGTTATCAATCGGTTTTATGAACTAGAACAGAAAACTTGAATTTAATCCGGTTCAAACCGGTTAATATACCAGAAAGGCGGAAACAGAGTACTTGGTTATGATTCTAATATGGAAAAGCTATGTAGAATTGTTTACTAACCCTGAAACTGTTGACTTACAATTGAGTTATAGGTACAACTGGCACATCACAAATTGGAAACTGCTTCTCTCAAGCACGGGACCAATATACAAGCCAAAAATTTGAATCACTACAATATGGTTTTTCTCTGCTAAATTTGCTACAACATTACCTCATGTCCAGCTGATAGAAGAAGCTAGGCTGCTTCTGTGACTTCGACGAGCCTTCCGCGAACCCACTTCTTGGTTACGTTTCCTGGTTCCAAAGATTCCGTCTTTTCTTCATTTTCGTAGTGAACTTTAGAACCATTCGGAGGCGGATGATTCTCAGTAAGTTTGATAGCTCCATTAGATTCTGCTGGTGGATAAACTCTTGTTCCATTTGGCAGCGGTGTCATCCCGAATTTGATATCTTCTCTATGTTCTTGGAAGTTATTCGGTTGCTTAACCGAAACAGACTGATTTGTAGTAGTATATTCGATGCTGAATGTCGGCAAATCACTACTTCTCAAGTTTAAGTGGAGACTCTCTTGGTTGAACGGGAATGTGTGTGTTCCGTTAATAGCTCCTGGTTGTTCTTGATCGTTTGTATCTTCAGTCTCAGACTCATTGTCTTCCTCCAGGAGACTATTACTAGCCTGAGGTGGGAGAAGATATGGATAAGTCTCATCCTCATCTGAAGTCATCTGCCTCATCTCTATAGATTCAATCAGTTGTGTTGCTTCAGCTATGAGCTTTTTACTCTCTAACAAAGACGCTCGAGCAACCGGGCTTTTCAATGCAGCAACCTCGAGGACCTTCGCAGCTTTCTCAGCTTCCGAGATCAAAAGCCTGAGAAGTTAAAGGTTTAGTATTGCATACAGGAAAATATTGACAGTTTTGGTTAAGTATTGACTAACCTTGCTCGTTCAACAGCATCCATCTTCTTAGATTCTTCCGCCACACGTTTTGCTCTGATGCTCTTTATCATTTCCAGTTTAGAGCTTGCCAAAGGATCTTTATACACAGGCGTTTTACGTTTCCTTATTTTAACTGGTTTGACTGGCTTCTCAGAGTCCGAGTCGCCTGAACTTTTCTTTGTAGGATTCTTCTTTCTAGGCTCTGCATTGCCACTTGGTCTTCTACGACGCCTCTCAGTTCCAGCAGGTATTCCATGATACTTTGCCAAGCCGGAACAAACTCTTTCACGGTACGACTGATCAGAGAAACCAAAAGCTAGTTAAATATGGCCATCAAGCAAAGTTGATATAATCAAGTTACTAGACAACTTACTGGATCAGCCCATTTAGCAGCTATTGCTTCTGCGATTTTCCTTCTTTGTTCGGGAGATTTTGGCGCTCTTCTGTTACTTTTAGCTCCTCTTGCTGCTTTCCTCTGCTCCAGACTCTCAAGCCATTCCAGTTGATTCTGTTGATCCATAATGCTGTAAGAATCCCACTGAAGCTCTTGTTCGCCTGTATGCCCTTTTCTAGCAGCTTCCGCTAACAAGTTTTGCCACTCGTATTGGCATTTCTCCTGCACTTTTCTCCTCTCCTTCCGCCTTGCCCAACGCATCCGCACTCCCTCCCCAATTTTCATCCGCGTCTCCTTGCTGTTATAAATCACACATATTAGAGAATTCAGCATCATGATAACAGAAATATGACAAAACCAGACGTTCCATCAAGTTAAAACTCACAAAAAGGTTCTTACTTTTGTGCATGCCCGAGATTTGCTAATTTCATCTTGATCTGCACATAAGGAAGAATACACGAAAAGGTTCTGTGAGGGATTGAATATCTTGATGCATTGAGCAAAACATAAAACACCCTAGCATAAACTAAGTTTACCTGCGACTGCTTTCCTAGGATATATATACTTCAAGATTCGACAAACGAATGTTTACTTGTGTGCACTAACAGTTAATATCAGTACAAGTCCCACTAGACTTACTACCGTCAATTCCTCTTAGATTAGATATATAACAATTCTTACATGACTTCACCTTTGGGTCTTGCATTGCAATCTTTGTCCTTTCTCTAATCTTCTGTAAGGTCTCTGCATAAACACAAAATATAAAAGATTATTAAACTGTTCCCAACCAGACAAATGTCAAAAGATGGCAAAGCGAAAACTACCCACCGGGACTATGCTTCCTTCCTTTGTTCCAAGGAGTGTTCCCTCTATTTGCCTTTGAAATCCTCATCCTTCTCAACCTCTCTCTATCATCCACCTCTTCCCCATCATCGGAACTCCCATTTCGATCATCCGAGAGTTTAGAGGTCAAGGAATAGCCTTTCTCGTTTTGAACCGCATACTTGGTTTCAAGAGTAGCCGCCACTGCAGAAATAAGAACTCTGCCTCTTCGAACATGAAGATGTCCTGTGTAAAACTTCAAATTCTTCGAGAAACGAGATTGTCTCCATGGATTCGGTAGAGTTTTAGCATGGATAATACTTTGAGCCCCCAATGGAACAAGATGAGCTTGCAAAGAAGGTTGAATAGTAGCAATATCTGCAAATACATAAATATATACAAGATGAATCATAATTAAGCAACTTTTTCTCCAAATTAACATTAATATGCTTCATAAAACAACTGTAAAACATTCTCTATCAACTATCAAAGCCATAGCAGAACAATTACAAAAGATTACATATTTAATCCCAAGAAAATCCAGAAAATTAATGTAATTTCATTAGGGCAAGATGAAATGTTGAAACTTTACCAGAGAAGGTACCTAAAGAAGGCATTGGGAGCTCATTCAGACCCCAAAACCAAAAGAAAATGAAGAGACTCGAAACTCAAAAACCCCTGTTTCTTTGAGACAGAACAAGAATGTATTGTGAGTTTATACGGAACAATACATTACAGAGATTTGTGTTCCTCTGTCTTAAAGAAGCGAGGGGTTTTTTTTTTTGCAGGAAATTTTAAGACAGAGAAAGGATAAGCCACACAACAACGAAGATACACTTCTGTGTCTGAGCCTTTGACGCAGCAACCAGCAAGGCGGTTGGATAACGAGACCCGGATCATTCTTATTACCCGACCCGTATTACACTTTTCTGGGCTTATGGGCCTTATAATTTTATTAAGTAAAAGGGCAACGTATCGTTCTGTGTAGTGTGTAATCAAGCCACGTAGCTGAGCGGCGTTGTTAGACCATTTATGATTTACAGCATCTTCTAGAACCCACAACACAAATTCTTGTGTGATATCATTTATGGATGTTGTGTGATATCATTTACAAATTCTTCTAGAACCCACAACACAAATTCTTGTGTGATAGGAGTCTATCTATTTATGGATGTCGTGTGATATCATTTACATCTAACATTTTCCCTGACTGTTTTATCACATGAGTTTAACATATTGTTCACAAGAAATTCCATATCCTCAAATATATCTGTTAATAAACATATAATCCATCTGAAGTGAATCTAGGAACTTGTCCATTTAGTTTAGTATCAAGCTTAACATGTACACGTAATGTAATCTGGGTCGTTACTCGTTACTGGGCTAAAGGGCCTTAAATATCATTTATTATGAGAACGATGTCGTGTTAATAACTTCAAATGTGGATCAAGTAAAGCCACGTGGCGTATGAACCCGGGTCGGATCTCGGGTTTAAAAGTCTAGTTATATGGGTCGACGGTTCCGGGTTGAATCTCTCCGGCAACGACAACGTCACTAATGGAGAGACTCTCCTCGTCGTCGTCGACATCGTCATCATCGCCGGAAGAAGAAGCCGATCGCCGAAACCTACTCGACGAAGAAGAAGAACAATCACATTCTCAAATCCACGACGACATTCAACGACCTACTACTACGTTCGACGTAGAGAATCTCCGATCACGATTACGACGGAATCTCAAGCTAAATCTCACTAAGAAACAGTTAATCGTCATCTTCCTCCCTCTAATCATCATCGTCGTTTACTTATCTACAGATTTCACCGATTACTTCTCCGTTAAAGCTCCCGATTCGTTGTTCCGATCTAAATCCGGGTCGGGTCGGGTCCACGAATCGGATCTTCGAGCTCTGTATCTTCTCAGGAAGCAAGAGATCAATCTCGAATCAATCTGGAATCATACATTATCGATTGAAGATTTGAAATCTGTAGTTTTCCGGCAGATTTCGTTGAATCGTCAGATCCAAAATGCGTTACTATCACTGCACAAACGCGATGATTCTCCGGTGGATCATTGCCGGAGAATTGATCAGAAGTTGTTGAGGAAGAAGACGATTCAGTGGAAACCAAGAAATGATAAGTTTCTATTTGCTATATGTTTATCTGGTCAGATGAGTAATCACTTGATTTGTTTAGAGAAGCATATGTTCTTTGCAGCATTGTTGAAACGAGTTCTCGTGATCCCGAGTCATAGATTCGATTACCATTACAGTAGAATCATCGATATCGATCGTATCAATACTTGTTTAGGGAGGAATGTAGTTGTTTCGTTTGAGGAGTTTTGGAAAAAGGATAAGATTAGGAAGAAGCATCATCATCATGTTCATATCGATAGGTTCATATGTTACTTCTCGAAACCTGAGCCGTGTTATGTGGATAAAGAGCATATTGCGAAGTTGAAAGCGTTGGGGATTAGTATCGATGGGAAGCTGGATGCACCGTGGGAGGAGGATATTGCGAGGCCGAGTAATAAGACGGCTGATGAGGTGGAGAGGAATTTTAGATCGGATGATGATGTGATTGCGATTGGGGATGTGTTTTATGCTAATGTTGAGAGAGAGTGGGCGACGCAGCCTGGTGGTCCTTTAGCTCATAAGTGTAAGACTTTGATTGAACCGAACCGGCTGATTTTGCTTACTGCACAGAGGTTTATCCAGACGTTCCTTGGCAAGAACTACATTGCTCTTCATTTCCGCAGGCATGGATTCTTGAAGTTCTGGTATGTTGCAGTTTCCAATTCTTTACTCTTTTTTTAGGTTCTCTTGTGCAGTGGTAAATGGAAGTAGTAACTTCATGCTGAACTAAATTCTACACTTGATTATAGTATTAGTATCAGTAGTGACTAGTGAGCCAGTTTACTCTGACCAGGTTTTAGCATTGGTGAATTGTGGCCATATTAGTGAAAATGTTGATGGAGATGCACATCTACTTAGTTTTCGAAAACTCCATTAAGCTAGTTTCAGCGTAATAAATTTTTCATTATGTGTACCAAGATGTTGTNTCTTGTGTTCATCTCATAAATCTTTGAAGATAACACCACGAACCTTGCTAAGTGGTTTTCCTCTTGTGTCAGTAATGCCAAGAATCCAAGTTGCTTTTACCCGATTCCCCAAGCGGCTAGCTGCATCACCCGTCTGATAGAGAAAGTCGATGCACCAGTTATTTACCTTTCTACTGATGCAGCTGAAAGCGAAACTAGTTTGCTACAATCATTGCTGATCATAAATGGAAAGACAGTTCCCCTCGTGAAACGACCAGCTCGTGATTCAGCTGAGAAATGGGATGCATTGTTATACAGACACGGTCTCGAAGGTGACTCACAGGTAAAATCTCCTCTCTTCTCTTTCCTTCTTCACACTTGGGGGCTCTAAATTACGGATTATAACTGAGATTTTCACAATTTTAAAGGTGGAAGCAATGTTGGACAAGACGATATCTGCAATGTCAAGCATCTTCATCGGTGCTTCAGGTTCCACTTTCACAGAAGATATCCTCAGACTCAGAAAAGACTGGGGAACGGCTTCGAATTGCGATGAGTACCTCTGCGCAAACGAACAACCCAATTTTGTGGCAGATTTTGAATGAACATTAACACACAAACAGTAACAATCTCTTTATCTTGTGAATTCTCTTCTTTTTCTTGTGCATAGGTTATATTATTAGTGTACCACTACCATACAATAAAACCAAACTTCTCTGTAACTCATTGTCTGTTCCTTAGATTATTGTAAACCTTTGTTATTGATGTGTCACATTCTAATTGCCTCAGTTACATATACTTATCCAAAATAAGATCNCGCAAACGAACAACCCAATTTTGTGGCAGATTTTGAATGAACATTAACACACGAACAGTAACAATCTCTTTATCTTGTGAATTCTCTTCTTTTTCATGTGCATAGGTTATATAATTAGTGTACCACTACCATACAATAAAACCAAACTTCTCTGTAACTCATTGTCTGTTCTTTAGATCATTGTAATACTTTCTTATTGATGTGTCACATTCTAATTGCCTCAGTTACATATACTTATCCAAAATAAGATTCTGATTTTGAAACACTAACCATTTGTGTATCTACTTCTAAATCTGTCATTATCATGTCCATTATGATCCACAACTTTAAAAGAAAACTTTTGGTATACCAAATCATTTGTAAAGGCTAAAGCCGATTTCAAATTACTGCTTCTGTGTTACATACACACACTCATATAAATATTTTGATCATTTATGAGACCTTGTCTATATATATCTTCAGAGACGCGCCGCCGCTTCTTGGTCTAATCCTCGTGAAGCTTTGTCGGTTAAAAAAGCTTCGATTTTTTTACAAAAAATTGACTCAATCCTAAGCTAAAGATCGTAGCTTTGTGATCATGAGAGCAAGATTGGTTGTGTTCCCGATTAAAGGGAAGAAATGGTGTTTCAGTAGATCTGTAGATCCTTTTGCTTCTCAAGCACCCNGGAAGAAATGGTGTTTCAGTAGATCTGTTGATCCTTTTGCTTCTCAAGCACCGTCTGGTGTTACTCCGACGACTTTACGAGGTTTATGGAAGAAGATATCGTCTGAATCGAAACCCATCAATGCTAACGCAGAGCTTGTCGTCGATTTCATCTCTGACAAGGTAATAAAAATTGAAACTTTCTGTCTCTCTCTCTGTTTATATACAAACCCATGTGTGGTAATGTGGCGTGTAGTGAAGATTTAGATTTAGCTATCTATTGGTGTAGAAACATTGTGACCAATGAACAAGCTTTGGTTTTTCTTATATCAGTTTGATGAGTTGTTGTTGTTGTAATGGTGTAGATGAATAAAGCTTGGATGGGTCTTGAGCAAGCACCTGATGGGTCAATGAAGAACAAGATTCATGGGTTTGTGAACTATGTGCTTCTTTTTGGTGTTTATACATTTTTTGAGACTATAGTGTAATGTTGATTGAATTGTGGTATCTGTGGTTGTATGTGTAGGCTTGGCTTGAAGCTTCTGGCTCGTGTTAAGCCGACTGAGATTTTCTTGAAGTCTATTTCTAAGGAGGTCACTTCTGCTGAGGTCACTTATCCTACGAGGTTTTATTCTCTTTCCTCCTCTTGATCTTGTGTAAACTTGAGGACCAATTTTTTTCTCTCTATAGTGCATGATAGATTTGATTAGGCCTTCTTGAGTATATGGTTGGTGCGGTTTTAGCTAATTCGTGTCAAATGTTTCAGTTTAGATCCTAGACTTGTGCGCAGTAGACTACGACACATTGCCATGAGGTAATTAACATTGCTACCCGTTGTCTCGATATCAGGTTTTTCTAATTTGATTTCTTTTTTGACACGAGTAAATCTAATATGATTTGCAGTGGAACAATCCTGCACAAAAAGTACCTTATTGGTTCAGGAGTTTTGCTTCCATTAACCACTGCATTTACGGTATGTACATGAAACTTTAGTAGCTCAGCTTGGTTTCTTCATACTCTCCAATAACAACCAAAATCCTTTGGCTTTTCTGTTTAGGTATTGCCACTACCAAACATACCATTCTTCTGGGTCTTATTCCGTACATATTCCCATTGGCGAGCTCTCCAGGTCCCGTCATGTTTGCTTCCTGATACATAATCCATCATCGTAGGGGTTTATATAAAACCCAAACCTGATATCATCTTTATTGACATTTCAGGGAAGTGAGAAGCTGCTTAAGCTCATCACAAACACCTCAATTCCTCAGAATCAAGATGCAACTGATGCTACAGAGGAAAGCCAGAACAATGAAGAGAAAAAACCGGAACTAGAATCTCAACCTCCCACATGTGTAAGCTGATCTTTCTGCATTAAAGAAACTCACTCAAATCAAAGGTTTTCTTGTTTCTTATGTTGTCTTTTGCTTCTCTTGAAAACAGGTTTTGCTGCCATCAGAAGAGTTATATCAGCTAATTCGCGAAGCCACCGAGGAAGGACTAGACGAGGCAATGATATTAGAGATTTGCAAATCCTTTCATCTTAATAAGAATGATGTTCTTAAATACCGCAATTTAGTCTAAATTTTTGTAGCATTTTAGGTCTCTATATTTGAAACTATATAAACTTACACTCATTTTTTTTAGGGTCTTTTGATTTCTTGTTACTTGAAAACAGTTGAATTTTTAACCCCGGAATGAAACTCTAAAAATAAAGGAATAAGTATATGGTCCGTGATATTATTATTGTCCGGAGAATAATATGTAATTTGTTTAACTCACAGTTGTGATGGTTTGTTAGAAATTGATGTGAATATGAAATTATATATTGTGATCATTCTTTACCTTTTTTTTAATTTTTTACTATGTGTTGTTATTAAACTATCTCGTGTCTATTGTTAAGTTGAATATTCATATTTTTATATGATGAGAATGCGCGATTTTTTCACGATGAAATTTGTTTAGTTTAGATAATTTGAGAATTTGGTGGTATTGTTATGAATAGCGGTGGAAAAAAAGCTAATCTAATCAACATTTTTTATAGAGTTAGTTAACAAGTTTGCTTATAATGTTAAGCATATTGTATTTGCATATTTTCAGTTGAGCAAAGAAAGACGCTGATAAAAATATTTGGTATTTTCATTTAATGGTTGATAAGAAATAAACCAAACCAAAAATATCAAAAATAAATTCGATTAAAGTATTTGCAAAATCTAATTAATCAAATGCTAATGTTTGAAAATAAAAATATCAAATGGGTTCCCAATATACTTGAAATCCACAACATGTACTAAAATTGGTTAATTTTTTTAAAAAAAGATTGAACCTGAACCGAATGATTTGGCCCGTATGGATATTTGGGCCGAAATAATAAGCGCAATTAACAATTTCTCTTCATCAACCTATAGAGAAAAAAAAAAAAGATTTTCTCTCCGGCAAGATAAGTCGAATATTAATCCTCACTTTCTCAGAGTCCTTCCAATCTCAAAACTCCGGCGAGAAAAGAAAAAAAATGACGAGAGATATCGAAGATTTGATCAGAGACGAGAAGAATCCACGACCTCTTGACGAAGATGATATCGCTCTCCTCAAAACCTATGTAAACGAAGATGATGAACACTAAAGACAATCTCAAAACTCCGGCGAGAAAAAAAATGACGAGAGATACCTTTTTAATTTTTTACTATGGGTTGTTATTGAACTATCTCGTGTTTGAATATTCATATTTTTATATGATGAGAATGCGCGATTTTTTCACGAAGTTTGTTTTAGTTTAGATAATTTGAGAATTTGGTGGTATTGCTATGAATAGCGGTGAACAAAATGCTAATCTAGTTAACAAGTTTGTTATGTTAGCTCTGTAAATTAACCACGGTTGAGCAAAGAAAGTCGCTTATGAAAATATTTGGTATTTTCATTTAATGGTTGATAAGAAATAAACCAAACCAAAAATTTTCAAAAATAAATTCGATTGAAGTATTTGCAAAATCTAATTAATCAAATGCTAATGGTTGAAAATAAAAATATCAAATGGGTTCCCAATATACTTGAAATCCACAACATGTACTAAAATTGGTTAATTTTTTTAAAAAAGATTGAACCTGAACCGAATGATTTGGCCCGTGTGGATATTTGGGCCGAAATAATAAGGCTAATTAACATTTTCTCTTCATCAACCTATAGAGAGAAAAAAAAAAAGAAGATTTCCTCTCCGGCAAGATAAGTCGAATATATTAATCCTCACTTTCTCAGAGTCCTTCCAATCTCAAAACTCCGGCGAGAAAAAAAATGACGAGAGATATCGAAGATGAGATCAGAGACGAGAAGAATCCACGACCTCTTGACGAAGATGATATCGCTCTCCTCAAAACCTATGTAAGCGAAACTCTCTCTCACTTAAATTCGATTGGGGTTTCGATTTTTTACACTTCTAGGTCATCGGAATATTCGGATCCACGTAGATTCGTTCTTAGTTGCTTGATTAGTCTAGATTTAGTTCGATTTTGTGATTTGCTACTAGTAGTGTAACGTGAATCTGTTTCNTAGTCTAGATTTAGTTCGATTTTGTGATTGAATCTGTTTTGTTCGTTTACAGGGATTAGGGCCTTACTCTGCACCGATAAAGAAAGTGGAGAAAGAAATCAAAGAGCTCGCGAAGAAGATCAATGATCTTTGTGGTATTAAGGAGTCTGATACTGGTTTAGCTCCACCTAGTCAATGGGATCTTGTATCTGATAAACAGATGATGCAAGAGGAGCAACCTCTACAGGTATTTAGATAGTTTTTTTGGAATTTGTTCTTGTGTGATGGTTATCTATAAGGAAGGGATTGGAGTAATTGTTTCTCTATTCTAGGTTGCGAGATGCACGAAGATTATAAGTCCGAATACTGAAGATGCTAAGTATGTCATTAACGTCAAGCAGATTGCTAAGGTACATTATTCCCCCTAGGTTCTTGATACTTGCATGGCCAATAATGTGCTGTGGAGCCTTTCAATGTGTGGTTATAACTGATTTTGTTTTGGTTTCTTAACTGCAGTTTGTTGTTGGACTTGGTGATAAAGTTTCTCCCACTGATATTGAAGAAGGCATGCGTGTAGGGTATGTTTACCTTTTTATTTTGCTATATATTTTTTTTGTTTTTGCTTTAGTTCAACCCTTTTTGTCGCTGTACGCTTCTTATATGGATATGTAAACTAAGGAGAATGTTCTGTCTCTGATTTGTTCTTGCAGAGTTGATCGGAATAAATATCAGATTCAGATTCCTCTACCTCCGAAGATTGATCCCAGTGTGACTATGATGACAGTGGAAGAGAAACCTGATGTAACGTATGCTGATGTTGGTGGCTGCAAGGAGCAGATTGAGAAGATGAGAGAGGTATGTTCTGTTTACTTAAGAGTTACAAATGACTACTGTAGTTTTTTTAGGGAAAAATAATGTTAAAGGTTTTGTTGCCTTTGTCAATTGTAGGTCGTTGAACTGCCAATGCTTCATCCTGAGAAGTTTGTGAAGCTTGGAATAGACCCTCCTAAGGGTGTTCTCTGCTATGGTCCTCCTGGTACCGGTAAAACCCTTTTGGCTAGAGCTGTGGCCAATAGAACCGATGCTTGCTTTATCAGGGTTATTGGTAGTGAGCTTGTTCAGAAGTATGTTGGTGAAGGAGCTAGGATGGTTCGTGAACTGTTTCAGGTAATGAATTTATACAAACTCCTTTGTCACTATCTGAGTTTTGTCTTAGCCAATGCTGTTAAATTTTGTTCTGAAATTGTGTAATACACCTTTCCAGATGGCCCGTTCGAAGAAAGCTTGCATTGTGTTCTTTGATGAAGTCGATGCCATTGGTGGTGCAAGGTTTGATGACGGTGTTGGTGGCGATAACGAAGTCCAACGTACTATGCTTGAGATTGTGAATCAGCTTGATGGATTCGATGCACGTGGTAACATCAAAGTTCTTATGGCAACAAACAGGTGAGTCACAGTACACAGCTATATACAAAACACATTATAGCGTTCATCCCATTGGTGTTTATGTATTTTACTTTTTATTCCAGGCCTGACACACTAGACCCTGCTCTTTTACGTCCTGGACGTCTTGACCGTAAAGTGGAGTTTGGTCTTCCTGATCTGGAGAGCAGAACACAGATCTTCAAGATTCACACACGAACCATGAACATCGAAAGAGACATCCGTTTCGAACTCCTTTCTCGTCTCTGCCCCAACTCAACTGGTATTGATCCCAACCACCATCAACTAGCTCTCATAATTTCTTTTTCTGGTCCCTTGAGATTTTTCTGACTTTGTGGTTTTGTTCAATCTTTCTTTTTGGCAGGAGCTGATATCAGAAGTGTGTGCACTGAAGCGGGAATGTATGCGATCAGAGCTAGGAGAAAGACTGTGACTGAGAAAGACTTTCTGGACGCAGTGAACAAAGTCATTAAAGGTTATCAAAAGTTCAGTGCAACTCCCAAGTATATGGTCTACAATTAGAGAGAGAGAGAGAGAGAGAGAGAAGTCGATGTGCTTCTTCGAAAAGCAAAACTCAGAAACACTCTTTGTTCTTTGTTGCTCTCCTTTCAATCTCTTTTGCATCATCACTTGACTTTTGTTTATTCTAGTAACTCTTGATTTTTTCGATGTGTCTGGATACTCTTTTTTTTCTTTTAGCAAAATGTCTGACGTTATGTTTTGTTATTTGCATTTTAGTGGTAATTGCCCTGAACATAAGAACTAAACTGAACCCAAATAGAACCAAATGTAGAAAAGCAAACACAAAGAAAGAACTTTGTACATGTTAACCATCGGCACTCTCGATTGTTGATTGTGTCAATTCGTTTTCGTCAATAAAGACTTTAAAAATTGCGGTTGTGATCTAGAAAGAAAACAACAAATCACATTTTGGAATATTTAACCTTTTGGTTGTGATTTAGAAAGAAAACAACAAATCGCATTTGGAATAAAAAAAAAGCTAAAACGAAAAATACACACAAGAAAAAGCTTGGTGTAGATGTCACTACAAAAATTGGATTTGATATTCTTGTTATTGACGTAGATGTCAGTAAAAAAAACTTGGATTTGATATTGTTGTTATTGATGTGGATAACTCCTTTGCATGTAAATTATGGCTATGGTATTCACTATTCACGAAAAGAGGTTTTTAACTTCAATTTTTGTGTTAGGATCGAGTATTACAATAAATGTATTTTTTGATATGATGCTAGTGCTATATCCTAAGAGATTTGCATAGGTTTAGCTATTTTGTGTCCAGCTTTATTGTGATTATGGTCTTAAAACTTTTTGGTTGTAGGTTTGCAAACATGTCAGTTTTAATCATGATCACCCTTGGCGATATAGTGATTGATCTTTACACAGATAAATGGCCTTTAACCTGCATGAATTTCCTCAAGCTGTGCAAGATCAAGTACTACAACGGCTGCTTATTCCACAATGTGGAAAAAGATTTCATAGCACAGACAGGCCTACGGGAACAGGATTTGGTGGAGATTCAGTCTACAAACTTGTTGATGGTGAACAACCTCAGCTTTTCTAGTGCTATTGTACTCGAATGTGTATGTATAAGTTGGCAAGAAACACTCAGCCATTCTTCCACAAATGCATGATCGCGTAGAGCGCAAGGTAGGTCATGTAACCTCTTGTTATCGTGTTACATTATTCTGCATTGTTGATTTGTATATATATATGACTAATATTGAACACTTTTTTTTTTCTTTTGTAGCCAAAGTAAGTATGAAACAAGCAGAACATAGGAAGAAAGAAAGTGAAATAGCTTTTTCTGGATGATTATTACAACATTTCCTCATATTATGAATGTTCATTTTGTGTAACTTGTAATGTCTATGGAGTTATGGTCTGAGTACTAGCAAATGTTGACTTTATGTTTGATATTTGCATTCAGATGAGGTTAAGAAATGAATCCAACCCAATGTAGAAACAACCACAAAGAATTTTTTGTTCATTATATCTAAAAAGCTACAATTTTTTGAAACATATTTCAACAATAAAACAATGGGATTATACAATGCTTGATTTTGCTATCTTCAAATTCTCTGACAAACCAGAAGCTCTGTTCATCGGAGCAGAGTGTTTGTCTTGTTCTCTCTCACGATGAATTTTACATGTAATCACTGGTTGGGTCGCCACTACCAGAACGTTGTGATGGATCAACACCGACAGTTCTCTTGCTCATATTAGCTCGTTGCACTAACACAACAAGAGCTTGCACAACTTCAGACATTGGTGGCCTAAACTCTGGCTCAGGCTGTTACAAACCAACACACACTAAATCAGTAAAAGAATTTCTTGATCTTGCTAGTTACTTATAAGATTCCACTACTCATGGTCGTTATTTTACCTGGACGCAGAGAGCAATAACATCTGCAAATCGAGAGAGAGACTTCATCGGGTAAAGTCCTTGAAGAGCTGGATCAACCATTTTTCCTAAAGCATCAATGTCGTGAAGCTGTGGTGTCGCCCATCGTACCAATGACTGCTCAGACCTTGACCTTGTGCTGCTCAAGTTATAACCATTTCGTAAGATAAAATTCAGAAACACATTCCTCTTCAAAATCAAGCCTAACTGTGATCAAAGATACCTGTCGAATGGTTTTCTTCCGGTTAAAAGCTCAAGCATGACTACTCCAAAACTGTAAATGTCGCTCTTCAAAGAATATTGACCTGACATTGATACTTCAGGTGCGCTATACCCTTCTTCGGTTTGGTTTAGTAACTGCACATTATCAGAATGATAGAAGCAACGAATTAAGTAGAAGAAATATTAAAGAAGTTTGGAGAAGAGAATGTATATCCAACCGCATTCGCTGTAGGAAGGAAGCTAGCAAGACCAGAATCTGATAAATGTGGATTTAGCTCCGAGTCGAGTAAAATATTGGCTGATTTGATATTCTTGTCAACTATAGATGGTGAACAAACTTCATGGAGGTACCTGCAAGAACAATACTCTATGATGAATCCACACAGACCTCAAAATAATTAAGAGTTCAAACAAATCAATTTGTTTTGGGGCTTTACTCTAATGCGCGTGCAGTCCCAAGAGCGATCTTGACTCGTGAATTCCACACCAATGCTTTACTTTCCTCTTCTGATAAGTGTAAGAAGTCATGTAACGATCCATTTCTGTGGAATTCATAGATCACAAGGTGTTGTCCGTGTTCAGAACAGTAACCAACGAGCTTTGTCACATTTGGATGATCCAATTTGGCAATCTTGGAAACTATTTCAGTGAACGCTTCTGTCATATCATGTGAAAGAGCAGACGAATCTATTTTCTTCACAGCAAGAACCTACAAGATATGATTGTTTACAAAGACATTATAACATGTTTAACGAAAAAGAGATTACGATTAAGTACTACTAATAACAAGTACCTTTCCGTCATCAAACTGAGCTCTGTATACTCGTCCAAAAGTACCTTCTCCAAGAAGATTATCGACGCTAAAACTGCCAGTCGCTATCTGGAGATCTGCAATTGAATAAGCTCTCACATTTGAAGGAACAACCACAGCAGATTTCTTTACAACGAGGGGCTTCCTTGTCGTATCTTCATCATCAAATGATTTGTGTCGCTCAGCTGGTGGAGGGCGAAGATTAATGGACAATGAAGTATCCAGTTTCTTTGCCTCAACTGCTGAAGAACTCTGAATAGAATTGTTTTCTGCAACCACATGGAGTTTCAAGTTAAGGTCTTTACTTTCTAAAAGCCAAAAATGTATGTATATATCTGTGCAATACCGTGAAAGTCGCTTGGGGGAAGAGTGAAAGGCTGGTTATCAGTTTTCTCAATGTCTGTGGATCTCTTTGATCTTCTTCTTTTGACCAAGAAGAAAGCCACGAGAGCTGTAACGACTAATAGTGAAACAATTATGCCTATTATAGCACCAACTCCAATTCCTGATTTCTTGGAATCTCCTTTGCTGGTGGAATCACTAGACTGGTTTCCACCTCCTCCAGATTTATGAGTCGGGGAGTGATGGACTGGAGGCGTACCAGGTGGCGGTGGAGGTGCAGGTCCAGTATTAAACGAGTTACCATCTTTTCTGTTTGCACGAAACAAGAAAAGTGAGATCAAAGGTTCCACGAACAAAACAAAAGAAGCAAATATGTGTGAAAATGAGAACTCACATCAAATCAATACCCTTTAAAGTACTAGGGATCCAGCCCGTGAAATCGTTGTTTGCAATATTCCTGAAAAACATTCAGCAAGAACCAACATCAATGGAAGTTCATGAAAAGCCAGCTTAGTCTATAGTGAGGTTCGGTTACTCACAGAGTGTCAAGAGGAAGACCGGCCAAGATATCGATTGAGCCTGAGAACTGATTGTTCTGAAGGTATCTGTGAAGTTAAAAGCAGCACAAGTTTAGTACCTGGTAAACTTTAAGTTTGCTCTGAAAATATATGGGAGGAAAATAGATGCGTACAGTGATTTTAAGCTTGTTAGAGATGATAAAGTCCCCGGTAGAGAATTTGTGAAAGAATTGAAAGAAAAGTCCCTGAAACGCATGTGATTTTGTCAAATAATTACTAAGATTATAAATTGAGAACAATCCATATGTTTACTAGGATCTTACAATGTTGTGAGAGAGGTGAGCTTGGTGAAGTCAACAGCTATCTGCCCCTTAAACTGATTGTGACCAAGATTGCTGATTTTTTCAAAAGACAAAAGATTAATACACATCTCCATGAGAGATGTCTAGAGAAATGTGAAGCATAGCAAACTACGTACAGATACTTAAGTGGTGCCATCATAGAAATGGAGTACTGAGCAGCTCCAGTGAATTGGTTATTTGCAAGATTCCTAAAACATTGATGATTATAAACTAGAAAACACAAATATTAAGACAGAGAGAAAAACAACAAAAGAGGACCGATGCAACTTACAATCGTTCCAGATTTGGAGGAAGCTGGTACGGTAAATCACCTCCAAGGTTATTGCTGCTTAAATCACTACAAGTTCCATGAAAGAGTATAACTTCAAAAACCAATCACCTCTTATAACAGTTTAAAGCATTTGACACACTGATCTTACAGCTCTTTAAGAGAAGTCAATTTATCAAGCATGAATCCAAGTGTTCCAGACAGCTCAAGACCTGGTAGCTTTCTGCAAATGGAGATACAAACCCATTGTAAATCTAAATCACATGAACATGAACTAAAGTAAGCAAACAAGAGCTTTAATACAAAAAAAATCACTAACATTTCAGTAACCCTTGTTCCGGAGCATGTCACACCTCTCCAATTCTGACCACAAGGATCACCAGCTGATGCAGTCCATTGTGTTAACTGTGCTGGATTATGCATACTACTATACAACATATTCAATGCCGAAGCTGCAAAAAATTCAACCATTAGTACACAATCCAATCAACAGCATCTGCTCTCAACTCTAGCTCAGAACCTAATTAGGATCCATAACTTGAGAAAACACAGAGAAGAGCAATGATTCAAAATCTAAACCCAGAAACTCAAAAAAGATATGAGATTTGGAGGAACAGAATCAATCTGGAGGATATACTCAATAAAGATCGAAACTTTAAGAAACCCATTGAGCTTAAAAACCAAAAGTGAAGAACATTCTGGACCAAGAGGAAGAAGAAGAAACTACTCACTATCTGAAGCATCAGTAGCTCCATGGATGAATCTAAGCTCAAATCCAACAATGCAAAGTGTAAACAAAGCCACCACCACCACCCAATTATCTCTCATCTTCTTCTTCTTCTCTCTCTCTCTCTC